>PVJN01012036.1:0-52655 GCA_004026805.1 Lasiurus borealis | reverse complement strand
CAAAAAGCTATTTTTGTGGAGGAAGCGGTCTTTCCAGATCCCTCCGGTTCCTGCTGGCACAGAGAGAGGCCAGTCAGCATCCTGTAGAGGCGAGGCAAGGAGACGGGCTTGCGAGGAGCACAGCGTCCATCCGTCCGTCCCGTGGGGAGGTACCCGGGTCTCCTCCGGTCCAGCCGCTATTCCCGGCTCCTAGAGTGGGCGGGAGAGAGAGAGAGATCGATAAAGCATATTTCCACGTGGAATTTACACAAGCGGCTTAGGAGCTAGCGGGAGCCGGCTAGCCGGGGAGCGGGAGAAGCAGCCTGTGTAGATAAATGGCTACAAAACAGCGTGCCCCGCGCTCAGGTAGAGAAATGTGCACACGGAGGTGGGCGCGCGAGTGGAGAGCCATCAACTGGGCTGGGAGTGACCTCCGTCCTCTGTGGAGGGAGGTGTCCCCAGGTAAAGAAACCCCACTTGGGGGAACAGCCCCCATGCCGGGCTCAGCACAGAGGGAGCGTCCAGGCGGCATACAGAGAGTGCCCAGGCCGAGGCGGCTGGCCGCTCTCCCCGGACCCCAAATAACAATCCTCTTTGCCGAAATTCCACAACTGCTGGGGAGCAGACGAGTGGCCCCATGACACCGGGCCCCCAATAGCTGGCTGACCTATGACACATGTCTTACCCATTAGCCCCCTGAGGAATTCCTGCCCCAAATGACAGCTCGGGTTTTGGCCCAACTGATGGGCATCTGTTCTCATGGGGCTCATTGGACAGAGCTGGGCCTTTGGGCCAAATCAGACGCGGGCCCGGGCCCCAGCTCTGCCATTTGCTGGCCACGATTCCCAGAGCCCACCCCTCAGTTGTGGCAAAGCCTTAGCTTCCGCACCCGTGAAATGGATCTCACAGCACCGCCCGCAGGGCTGCTATAGAACTGGGGGCGCCGTAGGCAAAGCGCCGGGCACGGGGCCCCTGGCCTTCTCACCGGGGCAGGTCTGCGAGGAGAGCTGAGGAAGGCTGTGGGCAGGAGGGGAAGACGGATGTGTCATGGGGTCAGGAGAGGCCGTGACCTCCTGCCCCCTTCATGAAGGCGTGTCGCCACGTTGGTTGGGTAGAAGGGGAAAAGGAGGGGGCCAGGAAGTGGCCCTGGGTGTACACTGAGGGTCAGCAGTTTCTCTACCCAGAATCCCTCCCCGCACCTCTGGGCATGCAAATAAAGGGGTGGGATGGACAGCAAGGTTCACAGCTGGCCCGCGTGAAATCTGGGCTGAGGATGACCACTGTGGGCAGGGAGGGTGGGGAGGGGAGAGACGCCGGCACGGGTGGTTAGACGCTTCACCACTGTGGCTCAGTGGTTAAGCGTCAACCTATGAACCAGGAAGTCATGGTTCGATTCCTGGGCAGGGCACATGCCCAGGTGGTGGGCTCAATCCCCACTGTGGGGCATGCAGGAGGCAGCCAATCAATGATTCTCTCTCATCATTGATGTCTGTATATCTCTTCTCCCTCTCTCTTCCTCTATGAAATCAATTAATATATATATATATATATATATATATATATATTTTTTTTTTTTTTTATAAAAAGGGAAGCTGGGTTGTGAAGAGACCTAAGAGGCTCTGAGAAATCACAGGTTCCGACTGGGGAAAGGCCAGCCAATTCCCAGCAAAGGTCAGGGGAACTGGCCCGTGGGCCCTGTGTGCAGAGAAGGGAGAGGGCAGGCAGAGGTCGGCAGGGGTGAGGGAGGGCCGTGACGTAGGTATGGTAGGTTGCTAAGCAGCCCAGTGGAACCTCACACCAGCAAGCCCTCCCCTCTTTCCAGCTGTCCGATCTGGAGCAGAGTTCTCTGCCTCCGTGTCTCCTGCTCTAAGATGAGACGGACAATTTAGTGAGGAAAACACAAACACTCACAGGTGTGAATGGAGAAGCTGCCCCTGCTCGGCCCTCCTGAGTCGAAAGGACTGAGTGTATCTTTTGAGGGTATCTTTGTCTCCTCTCCCCTTCACCCTCACTTTTCCATTTTCTGTGCGTCCTGAGGTCATGGCTAAGGAGGGCTTGAAGGGGAAAGCCGCTAAAATTCTCACCTTTTTCAGCCTGCGTCCTGAGAGGCCGTGGGAAAGTGCTGCCACCTCGTGGTCACTGCTGAGCCCAGCAGCCCAGCAGCCCAGCAGGGACACAGGAATAGGCCTTTCAGGCACAGGAAGCTGGTGCCTGCAAGCTTCTACCCGCTGAGTCTCGTGGAGTTTGAATACCTCCTCACTTTGTGAGGGGCTAGAACCTGGAGTAAAGGGTTAGCTGAACCCTCCTATGGGTTCTCCGCTAGGGGGCCGGAGACCTGGCCCACGGATGTAGGTGGGGGGCGGGTGGGTGGGGTGTGGTGCCTGGAGCGGTTCCCCTTTGCTGGCAGGATTTCCTGTTACTCAGAGTGAAGGAACCCTCACACACACACACACACACACACACACACACACACCCTGCAGGTCTCAGGAGTCCCTGGCTCTTGGGCCACCGCTGGATTGGCTCAAGTTACTGGTCCCCAGTAACAAAAGTCCTCTGGGGACAGTGGCTCCAGGCAGCGCCTGGAGGAAGCCCGCTGAAGGGCCCAGCCTCCATCCGCCAGCCTGACGGAGCGGCGGGCGAGGAGGGCAGGGTGCTGGGAGCCGGGAGGAGGGGCTGGCCGCCTCCCTGGCATGACTGTGGGCTCTCGCCCTTTCGAAGCCCCGGCCATTGGCCAGCAAGACTGAGGCCCTGTGAGGCTTTGGGGAAGTCGCCCGGAGCCCAGGGGAAGTGAGCACACTGATTTTGTGCAACTCTGCAGGCAGCAGCGAGCCTGGGAGAGCCAGCCCCGCAGAAGCGGCCACCTTCCGCCTGCCCGACATCCGGTCTCGCTGCCACCTGCACCGGCCGTGGGGCCCGGCCGCCCTGCCCAGGCCCTGCTCACACTGCCTGCCTCTGGCTGCCTTCGCAAGTGGCTGCTAGGGTTTCCCCAGGCTGTTCCGAGGAGCTGCAAAGTCTCTGATGGGTCGCTGGCCAGCCTCTCGGGATGTTAAGCAGAACCCAAGGTCACGGCTCCAGGCTTGGGGGTGAGCCCTTGGTCAGGAGGCTCCGGCCCAGGCTGGGTAGAGGACTCCAGCGGCCGGTACTCCCACAGCCTTGCCTCCTCCACCAAGTTCAGGTTCTTGAGTAAAACTGAAACCAACATGACCCTCCTTTTGTGGGAAAACACCTGAGCCATGTTTCACTCGTAGTTTATCTTATTATTTAGAACTAGAGACTCAGGGCATGAATTCATGCATCAGTGGGGTCTCTTGGCCTGGCCTGTGGGATGGAGCTGAAACTGGCTCTCCGACTTCCCCCAAGGGGTCCCAGATTATGAAAGGGTACAGGCCAGGCCAGGCCGAGGGACACGGGAGGTTGGCCAGTTGGGAAGGGACCACCGGAGGGCTCCAGGGCATGTCCAGCTCTCTTGCTCAGTTTCAATCAGCCAGACGCCAGCAGCAAGCTAACCTCCGGGTCAGAGCTTCTGCCCCCTGGTGGCCAGTGCATGTCATAGCCAGTGGTTGAGCAGCCTGAGAAGACCCTTAGAATATTACGCTTTGATTGGTTGACCGGAAACAGCGTATTAGGCTGTTATCATACAGGATCATTCTTTTGGGGCATCTTGGCCCAAAGGAAGCTTTTCTTTCTGGCCCGGGGCTCCCTCAGAACCCGGCCCCAGTGGCTGGCGTGTGTGTGTGTGTGTGTGTGTGTGTGTGTGTGTGTGCGCGCGCGCGCACGCCGCATCCTCTGCCTGGTGCCACCCTCTCTCTCTAACTCAGAGCTGCGGCCCCACCTGCTTTACACTGCGCTTCGCTCCCAGGGTCTTGGCCACTTCTTTCCAGACGTGAGGTTAGGACCCGGCGTCTTCAGACTTAGGGACTCTTCCTCGGAAGCCTCTGGGGTCATTCACGAGCTTGTTCATTCTGCAAAGGAAGGCCGAGGTTCAGACCCTGTGCCCTGCAGCCAGGGTCCCCGGGCAGGGACGCCACACCCTCGCTGTGCGCCCCTGGGCCAGGAGCTTAACCCCTCTGAGCCTGGGCTAGCTCAGCAGCGCTGATGGTCTGACTCTCACTCAGCGGAGACATTGAAGTAGACGGTGTGAGTCAGGTAGCAGACACAGCAGCTGTGCCCATAGAAAGTGGTCCTGGCGATCCACTGTGCCGCGTGCCCAGTGCTGAGTGCCCGTCCCGGCTCCTGGAGGTGCTCGCCCAGCGGCCGGCAGGAAAGCAGAGGCCCTGCCCTCCAGCACTCGCAGGGGAGGCTACAGCAGGGCGGCGTCTGGGGGAGCAGGGCTGGTTTTCTGCCCCCCACAACCCTGGCGTACCCAGAGTGTGCGCACAGGGGCGGGGAAGTGAAAGCTGCCTCTAGATCCGCCCGGTGGCCCTGGCTTCTGGGAAATCAGGCGACAGGAGGCTGCACGGCCCCGGACACCCCATGGCAAAGGGTCCCCTGACCAGTCCAATGAGTGTGGACTTGACCCTGGGACCACCGAGGCCAAGAGGGAAACTGGTCTCTGGGGAGGACTAGGAGGGTGAGGTCAGCCCCTTAACCAGGACTGGCAGCGGCCTCCTGCCCTCTGTCCCCTGCACCTTTTGGTGGAAAGGACACTCAGGCCGAGACTGGTCTGGCTCAATGGATAGAGCGTCGGCCTGCAGACTGAAGGGTCCCAGGTTCGATTCCGGTCGGGGGCATGTACCTTGTTTGCGGGCACATCTCCAGTGTGAGGCGTGCAGGAGGCGGCTGATCGATGTCTCTTTCTCATCGATGTTTCTGACTTTCTATCCCTCACCCTTCTTCTCTGTGAAAAATCAATAAAATATATTAAAAAACAAAAAACAAAAAAGAAAGGACACTCAGGCCCCGTCCTAGGCCCAGCAGTGAAGCGACCTGAAAGCGCTCTCTCTGCTCAGAACAGGAGAGGCCAGGAGGCCCCAGGTCTGCACCGGGCGCCCGGGAGACAGAACCCCAGGTGGGAAGTGGTGGCTGGGTCGGCGGCCCCAGGCCTGTGTGTCCCCTACCTCTCCTGTGTCCCAGGGGCTAGTGTATCACGGGCTGTGCTGTGTCCACCACGCTGCTCTGTGACCAGTGCCGGGACCAAACCCCTGTCCTGGCTTCTCTCCCGCCGCTGAGACGGGCAGGTCTCCGCTGGGCGGGCTCCCTGGGCACAGAGGGGAAGAGAGGAGCAAATATCGGAAAACACGCCAGGCAGGGGCTGGCTCCGTGGCCCGGACACCCTTCCCGGCCGCACCACCTCTCCATCGGCACCTAAGCTTTCCTCCTAGGACAGCGGTTCTCAACCTTCCTAAGGCCTCGACCCTCTAAGACAGCTCCTCATGGGGTGGTGACCCCCAACCATAAAATTATTTCCCTTGCTACTTCATCACTGTCATTGTGCTACTGTTATGAACTGTCATGTAAATATCTGATAGTCAGGATGTATTTTCATTGTTACAAATTGAACATAATTAAAGCATAGTGATTAATCACAAAGAACAATATGTAATTATATATTGTGAAATACTTATTTCTAATGACAAATAAATGAAATTTTGTCTTGAACTGTGGTGTAGCATGGGTAACAGTCTTCCTATGACAACAGTAAACTACATTGCTACACTTTGCTGCACCGAGGAGCGGTGTGTTGGTTCCTAAGACCATGGGAAATAGGTGTTTTCCCCTAGTCTTAGGCGACCCCTGTGAAAGGGTTGTTCGACCCCCAAAGGGGTCGTGACCCACAGGGTGAGAACCGCTGTTCTAGGAGTTTCTGTCACCTGCCAGTTCTCAGAGCCCCCACCTCCCTCGGCAGCCAGGTGGGGCGCAAGCAGACCCTGGATGCCCAGCCCCACCTCCGGGAAAGCTGGGCTGTCGCAGTCCCAACCCAGGGCAGCACCCCGTGTCTCCTCTCCTACAGGGGCCCTGGGTGGGAGGGGCTGGGGGATGCGTTTTTTTAGTGACTCAAAGATGGCTCCAGAGTGAGAACAGACGCCCCATCAGCCAGGCCTCCTGGGCATGGCTGCTGTGGCTTCCTTCTCTGAGCAGAGGTAAACAGAGTGGTTTCAGGGGAGACGCTGGCAAGCGGCCACGTGGAAGCCAGCGAGGGGATGCAGTCATGGGGGGGACCAGTGGGGGACCAGGAGCCTCTGGCAGGCCCCAGCGGAGGCCTCGCTCCCCTGAGCACGGAATGCACTGGGGGGACCGTACCTAGGTGGGTGCTCCAAGGTAACTGTTCCGGGCCCTTTGACCCACTGTGTGGGCTGAGGCTCAGCGGTGTCTGTCAATGACCCCTTAGGGAGATACCGAGAGACACCCGAATGAGGTGGCCCTCGAACAGCAATCGCCTCGAGTTGTCTGGTTCCCGGGAGCGGAGACCAGGTGAGCGAGCGACTTTAGGGAAAGGGCCCGATTCCCAGACAGACACCTGTTCCTCAGGGCGAGCTTTTGGGGAGGCCCCGTGATCATGTGAACATATTGCTCGTTCCCTCCTCTCTGCATGGCCGGCCATCCTGTCATCCATCCAGCTATCCCTCAGAGAGAGTTGACACCGGTGGTTGTACGGTGGGGTGCAGGCTGGGAAGGGGCGATGGAGCAGACGTGATGCTAGGGGATGTGCTGCATCTTCTGAGCAGGGAACCGTGGCTTGTCCCTGTGACAAAAGACCCTCGCTAGGAAGGCTGGGTGCCACTTGTGCCGGCAGAATGGGTGGTTTATCAACAAGAGGCTGGGAAGTTCAAGATCAAGGCTCGTGCAGAATCCCTGTCTGATGAGGACCACTTCCTGGTTCCTGGGGGCGGGAGGAGCAGAGGAGCTCTGTAGGGTCTCTTAGAGGGACCCTGATCGCATTCGTGAGGGCTCCACCCTCATGACCGAATCACCTCCCAAGGATCCCGCCTCCACAGAGCGTCGTCTTGGGAGGTGGGTTTCAATGTGTGCATTTTGGAGGGACACACAGTCAGGCTCTGCGCTCTACACAGTAGGGAGAATAAATTCTGGTTAAGGTGAGGAGCCTGCTACCAAAGACTATTTCTTTTTCTTTTTTTCTAATTGATTTTTTTTTTTTTTAACCAAGGGGAAGGGAGAGGGAGAGAGAGTTTGAAACATCGATGAGGAAACATCGATCAGTTGCCTCCTGCACACCCCTTACCGGGGATGTGCCCGCCACCAAGGTACGTGCCCTTGACCGGAATCGAACCTGGGAGCCCTCAGTTCCCAAGCTGGTTAGGGCCAAAGGCCACTTCTGGTTCCTGTGTGTCTCTGTTGGCCTCGTGGCCAGGGGTTTTTTGCTCAGCCAGCAGAAAGCCAGAATAGCTCGCTGTCAGAGCTCCCAGAGCCGCTCCCACCCCGTGCTATGCTAGCATCCAGCATCCGGCCCTGAGTGAAGAGTGCTGAGCTTTCTCCAGGCCACGCGCACCCCCTCCTTCGTTCTCTATCCTCCCCATCTTCTCGATGAGGGCTCCCGGCTCTGTGCTTCTTCCTCTTGGCCCATCTCACTTCCTGAAACTCCCGGATGAGGGCTGCTTATCTTGATGGAGCTTCACCAGCCCTACGGGACGGGGGAAGGCGGAGTCCTCGAGCGCATCTGCCTGGGGAACTAAGAGCGACAGCTGTTTCAGATTCGGCCCCCGGAGCTTTGGGGAGCCCCGAGATGCATGGCCGGCAGAGGGGCTGGAAGTGAGCCCGCGGGATGGGCTCTCTATAGAGAACGGGGGTTCTCCGGGGAAGCGCCCCACCAGAGACGAGGAGGCATGGGCAACGTGTGAGTTGGAGGCTGTGGCTGCTGCACCTGGACCGCCAGCAAGAGCTGGACTCCCCGGCCGTCCCGGAACCTGTTTTCGCACCTGTCACCTGGGAGACCCCGCTGGGGAACCGAGATGCCCGTCCACAGCACCCCCCTGACGCTGGCCAACGTCTTCTACATCGTCATGGAGATTGTCATCGGGCTCTGCGCCATCGTGGGCAACGTGCTGGTCATCTGGGTGGTCAAGCTGAACCCCAGCCTGCAGACCACCACCTTCTATTTCATTGTGTCCCTGGCCCTGGCTGACATTGCCGTGGGGGTGCTGGTCATGCCCCTGGCCATTGTCGTCAGCCTGGGCATCACGCTCCACTTCTACAGCTGCCTCCTCATGACCTGCTTGCTGCTGGTCTTCACTCACGCCTCCATCATGTTCTTGCTCGCCATTGCCGTGGACCGATACCTGCGGGTCAAGCTCACGGTCAGGTAACCTGCCGGAAGAGGGGCGGGGTGGCGCGGTGATAGCGGTGCCTGGGAAATAGGGGTACAAAAGCTCAGGTCCCAGATTTTTTTGAACAAAAGCAAATCGGCCCCTGAGCCCAAAAGAAGTTCATGTCACCATTTGGGGGGTGAGGGCTTCAGCGGTGACGCACGGAGACTCAGGAGGGAGAAAGAGGAATCCCTGTTCCGGGATTTGGGGTGTGGGTGCTCCATCAGGCAGGGGAGCCAGCGAGGATAAAAGCTTGATGCATTTTTCATTAGCAAAAAAACGCTCTTGACTTTTAGAAACGATAGGAACCTGCTGGGTAAGATAAGGAGCAGACATCTAAGATAAGCTTGAGCTTCTCTTCTTTGCAAATAAATGTGGGTTCAAGTTGTCTCAACGTTGCTTCCTCCTCCTCGCTGTCGAGAAGGGGACCACAAAAGTTCCCCCTTGCACAGGGTAGTAACAATCTTTCATGTGACCAAGTGGATGGAACAGACCACCAAATGGAGGGATCCGACTCCCCCGACTGCATCCGTCCCTTGTTTCTACTCTCTCTTCTCAGGGGAGGAGCCTGGTGAGGAAGCTGTAGACAAGATTTGATACAAACAAGCCTGGGTTCAAATCCCAGACCCTGAAATCTGATCTTGGGCATATGCTAGAACTTTCTCTTCGGTTCCTCATCTTACCACATGATGGTTAAGATGCTCTGCGCCCTACCTCATTTCAATGGGAGTTTGTCCACTTCCAATCTGTACAAGTTACTTGTCAGATTCATTTCTCTCACCTATAAAAGCAGGACAAGGATTGCACCTTCCTCAGAAGATGAAGTGGATGAACACAGGCAGAGCTCTTAGAACAATGCCTGGCCCGCAGTCTAGGCTCAATACATGGTAACGCACTATTCATTTTCACTGTCGTCAGTGAAATGGAGCTTCTCATAAAAATTGTGAGATTTCATTAAGAGAAAGTCTATTAAGTGCACAGTATTTAACAAAGTGAGTGTCCTCCTTGCGGTCTGTGCAGAACGTTCGTTGTCAGGAAGGGTGGTTTAAAGGAGAAATGGCAACTCTCAATGGATGAGCATTTATGGTCCTGGAAGCATTTCAGCATGATCTTCCCAACTCCATAGAGTCGCTGAACTGAAACACCAAGTGTGGTGTCAGTGTAAGAAGAGAAGCAGGGTGTTCAAAGAAAGGGGGTGTGGGGGGGGGGATCAGAGTCTAATTAAAGGACATCACAACAAAAAAGCAACTGACAAGCAGAGGATGCAGGCAAACATGCTTTGAGATCACCTCTCACCAGGTAGGTGACTCCAGGAGACTTAGATGACTGATTCTTACCTCCCAGGAACTAAAGAATTCCTGGACTGGAAATGGATTTGTGAGTGGAGTGGGTGAGCACCTGAGTCCAGGTAGCATATTACTGATCGTACTTCTTTTAAGTATATATTTTTTAAATTTATTTCAGAGAGAGGAAGGGAGAGGGAGAGAGAAACATCAACGACGGGAAAGAATCATTGATCGGCTGCCTTCTGCACACCTCCTATTAGGGATTGAGCCTGCAAACCAGGCATGTGTCCTGACTGGCAATCAACTGGTGACCTCTTGGTTCAGAGTTTGGCATTCAACCACTGAGCCACATAGAGAGGGCCAGATCATGCTTCTTTAGAAAGCTCCCCCAGAGAGGTTTTCTGGCTTTTTCTGTAATTGTTGTCTGTTCATCTTGTCTTCATATCCAGCAGTATCTAGCCAAAATCATCACAGAACACCAACTCTCCATCCCTCTCTCCTTGACCAGCTCCGCCTACCTCCCTCCCCCACCCCCCGTCCTTTAGCCAATGCTGTGAACTCACCCACTCTCTCCCATTCAAACAGATACAAGAGGGTCACCACTCAGAGGAGAATATGGTGCGCCCTCGGCCTTTGCTGGCTGCTGTCAATCCTGGTGGGGTTGACCCCCATGTTCGGCTGGAACATGAAACTGTCCCCAGGGTCCCACAGAAATGTGACCTTCCTTCCTTGCCAATTTCGTTCTGTCATGAGGATGGACTACATGGTGTACTTCAGCTTCTTCACTTGGATTTTCATCCCTCTGGTGGCCATGTGCGCCATCTACATTGACATCTTCTGTATCATCAGGAACAAACTCAGTCTGAACATTTCAAACTCCAAAGAGACGGGTACATTTTACGGACGGGAGTTCAAGACGGCCAAGTCCTTGTTCCTGGTTCTCTTCCTGTTTGCTTTGTCCTGGCTGCCTCTGTCCATCATCAACTGTATCATCTACTTTAACGGTGACGTGCCCCAGGTGGTGATGCATTTGGGCATCCTGCTGTCTCACGCCAACTCCATGATGAACCCTATCGTCTATGCTTTTAAAATAAAGAAGTTCAAGGAGACCTATTTCTTTATCTTCAAAGCGTGTATGAACTGCCAGCCCTCTGATTCCTTGGACCCAAGTATTGAACAGATTTCTTAGTATTAACCAGGAAAGATGATTGTCTGCCCAGATTCAACAACAACACACAATTCCGGTCCTATCCTCCTTGGGCCAAGGTCTCTCACACCCCTGATTCCTCCCACTGATGTGGGGAGCATGGGGCTGGCTGTCTCCGATTGTACCTCTTCTACTACCCTCTGCCTCTGATTTGATTTTTTTCCCTTTGTCATTCCTCCCTAATTCAATTCTCTGGATGCCTGACTTGAGTACAGTGTTCTATTGTTAATATTGCCCATGTTCCTCCTTTCCCCCAAAAGAAGCCACAGCATCAGAAGGATGCCTCATTGACTTACTGACAAAAGTTCCCATTCAGGCCGGACGTGTATGTGGTGGTGACTCAATTCCACTCCATGGACCCTGCTCTCAGCAGATGCCCGGGAGACGGTGGGGACAGGAGTGAACTGAGTTTAAGGGGGTACTTACACTGCCAAATCCATCTGTAAATGTATCTGAGTCAATAAAAGATGAAAGCCAATGATTGTGGAGCTCTTTGCTAAGGCCCAGGGTCACTTGGGGGGTGAAGATCCAGTTCTTAGCATTCGGCCTACTTGCTACCTGGCGCCACGTGGCATGCTCACCTGTGGCCCCTCACTCCTTACCTCGACACTCTGATTCCTCTTCCTGGGCTGATTGGAGCACTTGTCAACTTTATGACCCGTTCACGGATTGATAAGAAAGGAATGATTCTCCCTTCGGAGCTGAATGCGAATATTTCCTCTGGTGTTTTCACTGTAATGGGAATAGCGGGGGGCGGGGCAAAAAGAGACAAGGGCATAATTAGTATCTGTTGGGTACCTTCTATGCACTAAGCACTGCACATGCATTGTCCTTTCAGATCTTGACAATCTTTGAGATAGGTGCCACCAGTATGATCAGCTCCATTTTGCAGATGAAAGAATTGAGAGGTCAGGTAATCTGTCTATAGTCATGCAATTAACAAGCAGAATTATGATATAAACTCAACTCTACCTTATGGGAGGATCCCAGCTTCTCACCACCTATTCTCAGACATGAAGAGGGACTTGGAACTGTCCCCAAGTCCAAACTCTCAAGTTCACCTAATGGACAAGTAGCAGATGCCTCGGCACAAGCTACGATATGGGCACTCAAGGGATGCTGGCTTCTTCTTCCTCCCCCCCCCCCCTTAGTTATCTCTTATTCATCAGGAAACCACACAGGAACAGAGTTTAAGTCACATCCTTCAAGCACTGAGTGTGGCTTTGGGGAGTCAAAGTGACATCT
This sequence comes from Lasiurus borealis, assembly GCA_004026805.1. Taxonomy (NCBI): domain Eukaryota; kingdom Metazoa; phylum Chordata; class Mammalia; order Chiroptera; family Vespertilionidae; genus Lasiurus; species Lasiurus borealis. Next base: position 40,677 of record PVJN01012036.1, on the reverse strand, counting down.
TTATTTATTTATTTATTTATTTAAATATATTTTATTGATTTTTTTACAGAGAGGAAGGGAGAGAGATAGAAAGTCAGAAACATCGATGAGAGAGAGAGACATCAATCAGCCGCCTCCTGCATGCCCCTCTGTGGAGATGTGCCCGTAAGCAAGGTACATGCCCCCAATTGAACCCGGGACCTTTCAGTCCGCAAGCTGATGCTCTATCCACTGAGTCAAACCAGTTTCAGCCAAAGTGACATCTTTAGTTTGTCCAACCAAATTCGCACCTGTGGACTCTCATTCCCAAGACAGTAAATACACTAGCTTGATGAGAGCCACAACATGGGGATTTCAATGAAACCACATCCTGGAGGACAAATCGCTGAAACGGTTTTTATTAATTCTTAGCCAGTCCTGAAAAGTTTTTCTGAACCGCCATATTAGGGTGGAGCCTGATAATTATGTTTATCTGGTTAGCATTTCAGGGAAGGGTCCTTGTGTCTCCCGTCACCCCAGGAAGAATCAACACTGGGAAGTTCAACTTGGTCACCCCACCCGCCCACTTCCTGGAGTCACTCACAATCATATCTTGTAGGCAGAAGACAGGAACAACCCCCCACTGTCCCTGTGGGTCCCTGGGAGTGGGATATGGCTTAATTCCTGACAATTGCTTCCATTCAGCATTTTGGGGGATATTTTTCCTTAAGAACTGCACCCAGGTTGTTTTCTTAGTGGTATCCCCTTATTCCATTCATCAAGGCTCCCCCATTGCATTAAATGTCTATGTGTAGTTAGAATGCCCCTTCAGGACAAGGCCCTGGGCTTTCTCTGGGGCTGCTGGTGACCCCCGTACAGCGATCTGTCCGGGGACCAACTTTCCCAGTTGGCAACTTGAGGGAGGTACTGGCTCCTTCTCAGCCCCCACTGGTCTTCACATGAGCTTCTTAATTTGCAGTCTCGAACTTCATTGCTGTATCAACACTCAGCACCAGCCCTTTGTGGAAACTTGATATAAAGCGATCATTTCCCGCCAAACAAAACAGCAGTCTGTCCCGGGTCATCTGATGTCATCCTAGGGGCTGTAGCTCCTGAGTGTCAGGAAAACACTGTTTTCTCTCCTGTTCTCCTCCTCCTCCTCTTCTTTTCCTTCCCAATGGAGCTAATTTTTTATTTATTTTCTGGTCATTTGGGTGTCTCCTGAGCTAAGGTGTTCCACCAGCCCAGAAGTGGCCGTTAAGGTAGAAATGTCCCTTGGAGTGAATACCAAAACGATGAACCAAGAATCACGGGTGAGGAGCTTGGGTAGAAGCGGTGAGTTCCACGCTGGCTTCAGGTTTAGAGATACCACCACGGGGTCTCCCCGACTCTAGCTCCCGGCTAGCTCCCTTCGGCTGCCCAGCAGAGGGCGGCTGTTGGGCTTTTCTTCTGAAGGAATAAAGTGGAAGATCACACCGACAAAATGAAGCTTCTTCCTCCCGTGTGTGACTCCCCTGGAACAAAGACAGATATTGAGTCGCTGGGTCTGTGTGCCCAATGTTTTATCAAGTCAGCGAGTGAAATAAGCTAAGACCAGATGAGAAAAGCAAAGGCCGTTTCTTCTGAGTCCATTGGAACGAGGGAGTCAGCCACCACCCAGTGTCTTGGCAGATGCAGAGGTGGGCGGAGCCGTGGGGACCTCTATTTGGGGAGAAAAGGAGGCGGTGGGGGCCTGGCTAGAGGCTGGGGTCCTGGGGAAGCTGCTGGTGGGCTAACTACAGGGGTGCTTGGTTAAGAGGGGGGGCATATTAGTCTTTCTCTGGCTGGTCCCCAGCTGGAAGCAGGAGAAAAAACTAGGGGAGCTGTGGGTTATTATCAAATCCTGGCCACTGGGGGCTGATGGCTGATGGGTTACTGTTGCGCAGTCTGTGCTAGTCCTAGCTTCCTGCCCATCTGACTGCTAGCCGGCTCTTACTGCAGATAAGGGGCTGGTTTCCTGGGCTGGTTGTGGGCCTGCTCACGGGTTGCTGACGCCACCGGGCACATCTGCTATTGCCAGCTTCACGTTCCACCCCACCCCTGCTGAGGCTTCGGCGTCCATTCAGCAGTCCCCTTGCTAGCCTTCCTCTGCGCCAAAGAGGAATTGGGCCTCCGAGAGTGGTTGATGGACTCAAGGCGTGGTCTCTGGGGTATCTAGAACCTTGGCAGGGCGAGGCACAACTGCACACACGAGCATGTGCCAGCGAGTGTGCCCGTGTGCTCCTCTGATTGTGTCCAGGTGGATTTATCCAGGATGGGGATCTTCGTTCCTGCTTGGGGCTCTGCCAGGAAGCCCCGAATTTTCTTAGTTGCCCCACTTTATTCTATACATTCGTGTCCATGAATGGCATTCCTCCAATGAGGTGCCCTCGTGCCACGCACAACCTGGACACCTGAACATGGCGGCATGCCTGGGTTAGGCAGTCGTTTCCTCTCCGCTCGTTTCTCCAAACAGGATAAAACCGCCTTGAGCTCAAAGATACCTGTTTCTCTTAAACAGATCCAGGACTGCTGAGATCCCTGGGAGCCTCTGGCCACTGGAGGCTCATTTCCGTCCGGCCATGGGGCTCTTGGTTCTGCTCTCCCTGACTGTCCTTTCAGGTAAGACGTGGGGAGAAATGTCACCAGCCTCCCCACCTTCCCAGGGACCTTCTGGTACCATATCCTCTCCTACTTATTAGCTCCAGCTGCCACAGGAGTGGGATGGGGAAATAGGAGGTGAAAATAGATCTTGCCCGAAATAGTTCTCGTTCTTAGCTCTGATTCGAGAGCTGAGGGGAATTGGAAACCCTCAGCTAAAATGAGGGCCCTGCGTTCTCTCTTTCAGTTTAAGTTCCCCTTCCCTTTCCCCGAAACTCTTTCAAAAACATGTGTGCAGATAGACGAGGGTAAGACTTTTCCCTTCCTGCCCGTTCTTGAGGCCAAGAGACTCTGAGGACTGGGCTGGCCCTGACTCTTGTCGCTCCAGCCACGTGACCTTTGAGAATTACTGGGGTCTCTCTGGGTCAGCGCCTCTGCCTGTAAACTGAGCATCACATGATCTTCTCTGTGAGGCTGATATGAGAAAATGCCAAATGACATCCACTGGTACCAAGGACATGAGCCTACCTTGCACGCTGGTTCTGCTCACCGTGAGCTACATCGGAGGTGGCATTTGAGGGGATCCCAGCACCTCTCTGGAGGCTGACACGGCTGGGCTGCTGCCCCCATCTCTTCTCCTTGGCTGGACACTTCCCCAGCCATGGTCAAGCTGGACGTGGTGTGCACACCTTCCTCGTTGTGCAATATCCGCAGCTGACAGAGGTGCTCATACTGGTCCTGTAGGGAGGAAATAAGAAGTTCTTGGTCTCTAAGATCAGCCTCAGACAGTCAACAGAAGCCCCCAAACTTTCTCATTTTCTTTTTTGAGGGTCCGGGGTGGACTGTGGGGGAGCGTGGCTGGGGGCAGAGGATCCATGAACAGTCAGCCTCAGGCTCTTCAAACCTCCCGCCAAGCAGTGGTGAGAGGCCTCCTCAGTGCTTGCAGACGGGGGTCCACATTTTACCCGCCCAGAGGCTAGGGAGGAAGCCTTATCCAGGGCTGCTGCGTTCATTTGCTAGGAATTGGCTAGGCCTGCTGTACCAGGCCTCACAGACCGGCGGCTCAGACAACAGGGATTTATTTCCATGTAGTCATGGAGGCTAGAAGCGCAAGGTCAAGGTGTTGGCAGGTTTGGCTTCTCCTGAGGCCTCTCTCCTTGGTTTTCAGAGGGCCACCCTCTTGCTGTATCCTCACATGGCCATTACCTCTGTCATGTGTCCTAACCTCCTTTTTGAAGGACAACAATCATTTAGACTAGGGCCCATTCTAACAACCCCATTTCAATGTCACTGCCTACCTTAAAGGTCCTTTCTCCAAATACAGTCACATTCTGAGGGACAGAGGTAGCATATGGGATTTAGGGACCTCTACTCAGCCCATAGAGTTGCCAACCCCCAAAAGGCAAAACTCAGCCTCCAATGTTTTCATTCATTTTCCTCAAGGAGGGCAGGAGCTGCAACCCGTTAAAAGAACACTGCTGTTTTCGTACATGTGTGTGTGTGTGTGTCGTGTTTTTTATTTTTTATTTAATTTACTGGGGTGACACTAGTTAATAAAATTATGTAGGTTTCACAGGTACAACTCTAATACATTATATGTACACTGTACTGTGTGTCCACCACTCTGAGCCAAGTCTCCCGTCACTGTTGGTCCCCTGAGCTCTCCTGCCTCCCTGTGTGTGTTTTTTGACAGAAGCCATGGTCATGGACAAAAAGGTCAAGGAGAGCTCTGTGCTGGACACGGTGTCTGCTGTGTGCAGCTACGCCGCCCACTACAAGGACCATCTCAAGTACTGGTGCCGAGGCTACTACCGGGACTACTGCAGCATCATCGCCTTCACACCCAATAGCACCGGCCGCGTGGCCCTGAGGGACACGGGGGAACAGCTCATTGTCACTGTGTCCTGCCTGACCAAGGAGGACACGGGCTGGTACTGGTGTGGCATCCAGCGGGACTTTGCCCGGGATGACATGGACTTCACGGAGCTGGTTGTGACCGACTCCAGAGGAGCCCACACCAGTGACTTCTGGTCTGTGAAGGGTAAGGGGCATGCCAGGGATCTATGTGGGGGTGCCCTAGAGTGGTGGCTCAGCGAGCTGAGTGTAGTCTCTTGTTCCCTCGACCTCACTCCTTGCAGGGTACCTTTCCTGCCACTGTGCGTGGTGCCTCTGCATGACCCAGCCGTCACTCGTGCTGTGGAGACTGAAGGAATGCCAGAGAGAGATGCAGAGGCAGAGGGTGGGCCTGGGAATGGGCCTCGCTTGGCCCTTAGCAAATCCTTTCTTTCTGATGCAGACCCGGCAAGGAACACGAACAGAAGCTGCAGGACTTCCAAACTTGCGCACAAGGCAGATCACTACAGGTGAGCAGACGTGACCATGGACTCACACCTGACACTTTTAGCTGCACAGTTTCTCCGCCTCAACGAGGTCTCTCCAATGTGAGCATATGGTTCCTTCCAAAAGGATGTAGTTTAGAGCTCTTGGTCACAAGATGCCACAATCTGTTTCCATTTGAAGGGAGGAGAGAGCGGTGTCTCATAGATGCAGGGGCAGGATGTGGCCGCCCTCAGTCAGCGGGACTTCATCTCCATCTCCCATTGGCCTCTCTTGCGTGTGTTTGCCCCTCCCCCTTCTTCTCTCTATTCTTCATTTTGCCCTGGGAGAAGATACCCCGGTCTAGCTCCTGAGTTCTTGTCTCCCCTTCAAAGGCCTAGCTAGTCTGAGACTGGATCCTTCTTCTCCAGGCCCCAGGTTAGTTTCTGAGGAAGGGACTCAGCCCAGCGCAGACATCCACGCACCCTGGGTGCAAACAATCAAGTGCAGTCTGGAGGGTGGTGGCCACTCGGAAGGCATATATACACTTGGCAGGAGCTGCTGGGACTGGCCGGGCCAGGAACAGGGCGGAGGGGACTGATCTCAGACAAGGGCATCGTGAGCAGAGAGTCGAAAGGTGGTCTCTTCCGAGGGACATAACACTGTCTGTGCTTCCTTCCAGGATGTCCATCCTCATCACCTGCGTACTGATCACAGGGGTGGGGATCATTTCTCTAATGACTCACTTGTTCAAAAGGAGGAGGAGCCAAAGAAACAGAAGAAGTAAGCAGTGGGAATGGGGGGGGGGGGAAGGGGGACGAGGGATAATGTAGGGAAAATAAAAGGGATCAAGAAGCAGCTTTCAAATGGGTAAATGTGACTTCTCTCATTGCCTGGACCCCTGGAAGCCAGTGCAGTCAGCCAGCAGCTCAGGGAGGTTCTACTTCATGGTGACAAAGGCATCATGAGAATGACAGAGACAGCACTGTCCCCCTCGTAAGCGGGGGGTGTGTGTGGATCAGGGAGGAGGGAGGCCTGGAGACAACCACAGCACAGCTTCCATGACTAGGGGCCAACTGCCTGCCCTTCACACCAGCTTTGGGAGGCAGCCTTGCTCCTTGATGAAACATTTTGTTCCCCCGGGAGGGAGTAGAAGCCACACCTCCGGCCAAAGGGGGCCCCGAGGTTAGGGGGCATAGAAAGGTCACCTTGAGAAGGGTCAGGAGTGGAAGAGGATGGGCCCGCTCCCTAGTCCAGGGTCCCGGGAAGCGTGGCCTTGAAGCCGTCTGCCTTTGGGCGATTGCAGGTAAAGGCCTAACGCGAAGCCAGAAAACCAGGCAAGCTGCTTCCGCATTTGCCACGCCTCTGGTAGGTTCCCTCCTCGGCTCTTCTGCCTGAGCTCTGTGCCCCACAACTATCCAATCTTTAGGGCTCCCCGTTCCTAACCAGAGAGCAGGAGCCCCATGCGGGGCGGGCTATGTGGGCCTGCCCACCTTTCCTTTCCCAGTAATAACCAGCGGATTTCAGCCCTGAAAACAAACTGGTGTCCAGTCCCCAGGAAGAGAGAGTTGGTAACTTTGGCTGAAGAAACATTCGGCCTGGTAGGCAGTAATCTCAGCTCCACTTTTCCTTCTGTTTCCAACAAAGTAAACTCCTCTTTGAAGCCCCCCTCGGGTGTCCAGACTCCAAAGGAACTGGCTCAAACTGGACAGATGTGACTGAAGATTTATTTAGTTCATAAGCAAAGGGATGCTCCAATAGAATCACCATGACAACCAGCCACATCTACAGCTAGGTAAGAACAGTGGCCACGCCTGCGCAAGGCTAGTCAGAAGACGCCTCAAGATCTTGGTTCCCATGTGTTGAGCTGGCTGGACGCAAAGAGGAGGGGCAGAACCTCAGCCAGGAGCCCAGGAGAGCACTTGTATTTTGTTTGTGAGCCAATAAATGTCTAACCCGTGTTGAATGTATACTCCAAAGTATGACTGACTTCTCCTGGGATGTCACAGGAAAAATATTTCTGGAAGTTTCTTTTAAAGTATAATATCCCAATTAATTCCTGAATTAATATTCCGTGCTATCCTAGCCAAAGAAAGGGAGAGTGGATTTCAGATTCTCTTGGGTGAAAAACTGCTCTTTGAAGACTGAATGGATGCTGGTTTTGGTCAATGAGAAACCAAAATGCAAAAGCTTACATGAGATATTCATTCAAATCAGAAACATAAGTCAGACAGAGGCATCAGCTGCTGCAGGTGCAAATGAGGTTATATCGTCAGTAACATCCACATTACCGAATTAGCTCCTACCAGCATGTCTGCACTCACCTCTCTCAGCTCGCACCTGCATGTCCGTACCCTCTTTCCCCATACAGTGTCTCTCCTGCTATTCCAGGGAGTTCCTAGTGTCCCCCCATACTGCTTCTGCTGTCCTCATAAAAACCTTGCTCTTCTGGTATATTCCAGTAGCATTCTGGCCAGTCTCAGTGCTCAGGATACTCAAGTGGCCCTTTGGCCTGAGCAGGGGTGGGACAGGGAGGTTGGTTCGATCCTGCACACACCCTACAGGTTCAGGCCCAGGCTCTCCCAAAGTCCTCCAGGAACACAGTTCCTTCTTCATCCATCCTAAAGAAGCCCTCTGTCCAAAGAGAGAACTCAAAGCCAGTCTACAGCCTGATGAAAAGGGGAGGGCATGTGGACATCACTCCATTCCTGCATCTCCTGTGTTTCCACACAGCCAGACCCCTTCTGTCCAGAATCTTAGATTAACATCAAAGTGCTGTCTTATCCCTCAGCACAAACCAGCCCCGATCCCTCCCCTGTGGCCATGCACCAAACTCACTAGAGGAGCCACTACAAATAGCAACCCAGACCGGGCTCGGTTAGAACCTCCTACGACACCAGGCAAGAGAGCAGACAGCCACCTCCCAGGAAAGACGAAGCCATTCTAGATGTCTCGGGAGAGTTACACTTACCTGTGTGGGAAACTGCCTCCCTGAGGACCCTGCAGGCTTGTCTGCTTCCATGATCCAGGGTCTCGTTTCTTCCCTCACCTGCAAAGATTCCCAATGAATTGTCAGTTATTCACGCACTCACTCATCTCCCTCTCCAGTGAGGCCAGTTGCACATCAGTCTTCATGACAGGGAGACAAAAAACAAGACTTTGAACACAGAGCTCTGCTGTTCAAAATGGGAAGCTTCATGAAAACAGAGAAAACAATGGATCTGGTATTTCACACACACACAGCCAAGGAACTGGCTTCCAGCTGGCTCTGAACCGAGAAGCTGATGTGGCTTCTGGCGTCGGGGTGGGTAGAAGTGTTTGATGTCATCCTAGAGTTTGGGAACCTTTGCAAATGAATGAGGCTCAGCCAGCACGCCTCAGTGCTGGTGTGGGTCAGTGGTTGAGCATCAACCCGTGAACCAGGAGGTCACGGTTCAATTCCCGGTCAGGGCATATGCCCTGGTTGTGGGCTTGATGCCCAGTGTGCAGGAGGAAGCCATTCAATGATTCTCTCTCATCATTGATCTCTCTCTCTCTCTCTCTCTCTCTCTCTCTCTCTCTCTCTCTCTTTATAAGTGTGTGTGTGTGTGTGTGTGTGTGTGTGTGTGTGTGTACCTTCCTCCCAGAAATTAATAAAAATAGTTTTATAAAAGAGAAAAAGTTAATCTTAAAAATAAGAAGAAAAGAAAGTGAATGAGGCCTCCTTGGGGGGCAGGAGGGCGGGTGGGGCGGGGGAAGAGAACCGGTGACGCTCTGCTGCCCTCGTGGGGCTGCCTGCTCTGCTGTGCCCAGGCCTCCACAAGCCTGCATCCCTAACGTGTCTTTGTCCTGGACCTGTCAGCTCCCTCCATCAAACCCCAATTCCATCGTCTCCTCAAAAGCCCACTCCTCGATCAAACCAGCCAACCCCAATTCCACCGTCTCCTCAAAAGCCAGCTCTGTCTCAGAACAATCACGCTCTCCTGCCCATGCGGCACACCCCCTTACCTGTCTGGTTTCTCTGCCCCTATTCGTCCTGGGGCAGTGGGCGATGCAAGAATCAGAAGTCAGCCAAGACCGGTTTGGCTCAGTGGATAGAGCGTCGGCCTGCGGACTGAAAGGTCCCAGGTTCGATTCCGGTCGGGGGCATGTACCTTGCTTGCGGGCACATCTCCACTGTGGGGCGTGCAGGAGGCGGCTGATCGATGTCTCTCTCTCATTGATGTTTCTGACTTCCTATCTCTCTCCCTTCCTCTCTGTAAAAAATCAATAAAATATATTTTTAAAAAAAGAATCAGAAGTCAGAGGATCTGGTTTCAATTTTGCTCTGCCACACGCTGGCTGGAGATCTTGGGTAGATTATGTCAGCTCTATTAACTTTAATTTTCTTACATTGATTTTTTAAAAAACATTATTTAATGTATTTTTAAAAGAGGTTTGTGGAGGAGGCTCCCACCCTCTCACTCCTGCTTCCTTCCCTGTGCACTGAGCCCCATTGGGGTGACACTCCCCATTGGGGTGACCTTTGGAGGTACAGTGACCTACGTGAAGTGGGAGACTGGGGCAGAACTGGGTGAACCAACTCTGTGCTTCCTCTTTCTTTTTTAATCTTTGGGTGCAGCTTACAAAGAGCACGTGCCCTGTTCTGAAGCTCATGGGAACAGCCAGCACCGGTTTGGGTGGGCACGGGACCTGGCTCGGTGCAGCTCTATCCCCATGGGGCTCATTGGTCTGAAGCCCACTGTCTGCAGCTCCAGGACACGTGGTAATGAAGAGGGTATTGTTCTCTGTCTGCCGAGTCCTCTTCTCTCTCAGTTGGTTCGGAGTTCTGGTGGGGAAATGAGCGCTAGATATCAGGCCCCTGAAGATGCTCAACAGGTAAAGGAAGGAAGTTAAAAGTTACAAAAGGCCCTACCTGGTTTGTGTCACTGAATAGAGCATCAGCCTGTGAACTGAAGGATCCCAGATTCAATTCCAGTTAAGGACACATGCTCGGGTTGTGGCTCAATCCCCACTAGGGTGTATGCAGGAGGCAGGCAATCAATAACCTCTCTCATCATTGATGTTTCTCTCTCTCTCTCCTTCTCCCTTCCTCTCTGAAATCAATAAAAATATATTTTACAAAAAGTTATAAAAGGCATTTAAGGGAAAGCCTATGTCCTCCCCTTCCACCCCTCAGTCCCTTAGTTACCAAGTGATTAGGGGTGATCACTAAGACCAGTTAATAGTGTTTTCTTCTGGGGACAAACTAAATATTGGATGTCCCAAAAAATGTACACACACACACACACACACACACACACACGCAGGTATTTTCTACATGAATTAAGAATATGCAGAAATCTGTTCAACTGCATGCCTTTTCCTTTAACATCACTTGGAGAGGTTTTGACCCTGATACCGGGAGGAAACAGGGACACATGATGAAGAAGGAGCCAACATCACAGAGGGTTTGTTTTTATTTGTAATTCTTGTTAGATGGTTAGACTGGTTGACTCTTCCCAAGTGGATCCATGGCACTGAGTGCACACTCTTGGTGCACTGAGCCTGTAGCACACACTTTGGAAGAGGACAGAGAGAGGCAGTCTCGGCCCTCAGGGGGCTTCCGTTTTGTTAGTCCAAGTGGGAGATCCAGGAAAAAGACTGACCCTGGTCACCAAACTGATGGCTAAGGTCGCCCGATCACACCCAAACAACTCCATCTGCAGTTTCACCCAGATTGTGGTCCAAATTTTCTACAAAGGAAAAGCGGCGTATGGAGACGCAGCTGATGTGAGAGGAGCTGGAGTCAAGCCTTATTGGAAACTCAACTCAGGAAAAGTTTGTCCCTTTAATCTGAGCATAGATAACGGAGTTCAAGTCTGCAGGATGGTTTGCCATCAAGTCGTCCCTCTTTCCTTTTGAGGTTTTGAGAGCCATGCTGGCAGGGGTGAGTGCCTCCTCCGGGGTGGATGACAACTGCAGAGGGAGGAGGAGGAGGAATGAGCGATTTCAGTTTGGAGGAATGTGTCTCGTCAGAAGCAACCTGAAAGCTTCGGCCAAGAGAAGACCCAAAGAGACCAGAAGAACCCTTCAAAGAATCACTGCCCCGCATCCAGAAAGCAATACTACAGTTTAGCGGATAAGCCCTCTGTCATAGAGGGAACTTCCAATGGCAGCGGGCCTCCGGTGTCATGGAAACAGCGTGCTCATCTTACCTTGGCAAGAGAATCTGAGTGAGGATCCAGAGCTTGGGGACTTGAGTGACCTGTCATAAGAGCCAGGAAAAAAAAAAAAGGACAAAGCTCACCAATGGGGTCTGGAGGAATTAGAAGCCTCTCCCTTCAGTCTTGGGAGAAGGGGTGGGCTGGGAGGGAGGTGGTGCAGGTGGGAAAGGTGGCGGGTCTGCAGGGCAGCTGAGAAGTGGAGGAATTCAAATCTGTGGTCTGCAGAGAGGGTGGGCTGAGCAGGTTTTATCCCTTTCTTTCCGGTAGCCACTGAAGGCTAACTCTGTTCTCAACAGCAGAGAAGAAGATTGCCGCCCCGTCTCTCGAGGCCACTCACATTTTCGGTAGCTCTTGGTGATGAGGAAGACAAGGGCCAGCAGCAGCAATGTCAGTAGACTCCCAGCGAGAAAGGCTAAGGCCAAGTGAAGTTCTTTGCTGTCGTGGCAAAAAGAGGGAACAGATGACCTTCTGGGCTTTGTGAAGGCCTTTCCTAAAGATCAGAGTTACCTTTTCCTCATATGGGAGAGCCTCTAAAATAGCTTTCACACTTCCTGCTGGCTTTCAACTTCTTGGTTTCAGGTTCCAGATCCATTTGAGGCCTCAATGAAAGCTGTGAACTCTCTTTCCCTCAAAAAAAATATTCATAGTTCTAAAACTATTCCAAAAACTGAAGAGGAGAAAAAGCTCCCAAACTCATTTTATAAGGCCACAATTACCTTGGTACCAAAACCAGACAAAGACACTACCTCCCCCGCCCAAAAACAAAACAAAACAAAACAAAAAACTATACTACAGGCCATGAACACAGATGTAAAAATCCTCAACAAAATATTACTAAACCGAATTCAGCAATACATTAAAAAGATCATACATTATGATCAAGTGGGATTTATTCCTGGGATGCAAGGCTGGTTCAATATACACAAATTAATTAATGTGATATACACAGAAACAAAATGAAAAAAGAAGATCATACAATTATACCAGCTAGATGCAGAAAAAGTACTGGATAAAATCCAACATCCATTTATGATAAATAGTCTCAGCAAAATGAGGATAGAGGGAACATACCTCAACATCATAAAGGCCATCTATGACAAACCACAAATAACATCAGACTCCATGGTGAAAGCTAAAAGCTTTTTCTCTGAGATCAGAAACAAGACAAGGACACCCACTTTCACCAGTTTCATTTAACATAGCATTGGAAGTCCTAGCCACAACTATCAGACAAGGAAAAGAAATAAAAGGCATCTGAATTGGAAGGGAAGAACTAAAAGTGTCTTTATTTGCAGAGGACATGATACTATATAGAGAACCCTAAAAAATCAACAAAAAGCTATTAGAATAAGTGAGCTCAGTAAATAATAGGATACAAAATTAATAACCAGAAATTGGCTGCATTTTTAATACATCAATAACAAACTATCAGAAAGAGAAATTAAGAAAACAATCTCATTTACTGTTGCATCAAGAATGAAATACCTAAGAGTAAATTCAACCAAAGAGGCAAAAGACCTGTACTCAAACCTATAAGATTTTGAAGCAAGCAACTGAAGAAGACATAAATAATGAAAAGCTATGTATACTGTACTCATGTACAGGAAGCACTAGCATCATTAAAATGTCCATGCTACCTAGAGCAATCTACAGATTTTAATTCAATCTCTATAAAAATATCAACAGCATTTTCTACATAATTAGAACAAATAATCCTAAAATTTATATGGGACCATAAAAGACCCTGAATAGCCAAAGCCATCTTGAGAAAGAACAACAAAGTTGGAGGTGTCATGCTAATATCAAACTATACCACAAGCCTATAGTAATTAAAACAGCATGATACTAGCATCAGAAGAGACACACAGCTCAATGGAGCAGAATAGAGAACCCAGAAATAAGCCAATGCCTGTTAGGATGAACTACCCCTAATCTCTCCTACTTGTACATGTTTTCTGAAATATATATTGTTTTGTTTTTTTTTTAATATACTTTATTGAGTTTTTACAGAGAGAAAGGGAGAGGGATAGAGAGTTAGAAACATCAATGAGAGAGAGACATTGATCAGCTGCCTCTTGCACGCCCCCTACTGGAGATGTGCCCACCACCAAGGTACATGCCCTTGACCGGAATCAAACCTGGGACCTTTCAGTCTGCAGACCGACGCTCTATCCACTGAGCCAAACAGGTTTCGGCTGAAATACATATTGTGATAAGTCTTTCCCCATAGCTTGTGGCAGATGACCGGTACCTGCAGAAGCAAGATAAGAAGTCCTCTCCCGCTGACTGACCTGTGCACTCCCCTCCCTTGACCAACTCCTGCCCTCCCCACTGCTTGACCAACTTGTGTACCCACATCCTGACCCTATCTTTGCATACTTCTACCCTATATAAGAGAAAGTAACCACTCCCTCAGAGATGACACTGACACACTAATCTCAGCCGGCTGTGAGAGAATGTAGTAATATTTCTTAAACCCTCACATCATCTTTGGCCTGCCTCCTCTCGGTGCGGACCAAACAATGCTTATGTGGTCAATTAGTCTCTGACAAAGGAGGAAAGAATATACAGTTGGGTAAAGACAGTCTCTTCAATAAACAGTGTTAGGAAAACTGGACAGACACTTGCAAAAGAATGAAACTGGATCACCATGTACAATAATAAACAAGAGATGGATTAAATACTTAAAAAGTAAAGCCTGAAATCATAACACTCCTAAAAGAAAACATAGGCAATAAACTCTCTGACATTGCTCTTGGTAATCCCTTTTTGGATGTCTCCTTTTGGGCAAGGGAACATCAACAACAACAAAACAGGACTACATCAAACTAAAAAGTGTTTGCACAGTGAAGGAAACCATCAAAAATCAAAACAAAAAGACAATCTACTGAATGGAAGAAGATATTTGCCAATGATACATCCAATAATATCCAAAATATATAGGCAACTCGTATAACACCACCAAGAAAACAAACCGGTTAAAAAGTGGACAGAGGACCTGAGTAGACATTTCTCCAAAGAGGACATACACATGGCCAATAGACATACGAAAGTATACCCAACACCAGGGTAATGCAAATTAAAACCACCCTGAGATACCACCTCACACCTGTTAGAATGGCTATCATCAATAAATCAACAAATAAGTGTTGGCGAGGATATGGAGAAAAGAGAACTCTCGTGCAATGTTGGTGGGGTTGTAAATTGGTGCAGCCACTATGTAAAACAGTATAGAGGTTCCTAAAGAAATAAAAAAATGGAACTGTTTTATGTTCCAGTGATTCTACTTTTAGATAGAATTTGAAGGAATCCAAAACACTAATTATAAAGACATATGTACCCCTATGTTCATTGCAGCATTAATTAAAATAGCCAAGATATGGAAACGACCTAAGTGTCCACGAATAGACAAATGAATAAAGAAGATGTGATATCTACACTAATAAAAGAGAAACATGCAAATTGACCGTACCTCCGCTATGCCCACAAGCCATGCCCACAAGCCAAGTATGCAAGTATTCAAATTAACCCAACAAGATGGATATGTTGTAAGTTATACAAATGTTGAATCATTATGTTCTACATCTAAAACTAACAGAATATGCTACGTCAACTGTAATTTTAAAAAAATGCTCAAAGGTTATAGCAAATTTTATTTATAAACTTCAAGGATTCATGGATCTTTTGAGACTTGGGGGTCCCTAAGTTAAGAGGGTTTTAAAAACGGATTTAGTTTTTCTATGGTCTCTGGCCCCTTCTCCTTAGATGTCCCTTCCCAAGTACAATGAAAAGCTGCCAACACAAAATCAAGCACCAGGTGGCATAAGAGGAAGTGGGTGGGAGAATGCTCACTCACTCGGAAGGGCAGGGTGTAGGGGTACTTCTTGGAGCTGCTGTGGTGTGGACTCGTTTGCCTATGAGAGAACATGAAGATTAATGTATCTGCCGCTTACCCTCACCTAGGCTTACGTGCCCGGAGGTGCCCCGCCCTGTCCAAGTAACCAGTAGAGATGAATGACAGGGTGGCAGGCTACAACTCCTCAGATGGAGAGAACATGCTGCCTTAGGCCCTGAGTACTTTCACAGGGCAATGAGAACTGGAACTTAAAAAACCATCTGCCACACAAATGAAAGAAAAGCCTGGCCTCTGGCCCTTCGATAAACCCATACATCCCTTCGATAAACAAAAACATCTCCTGTGTCTCCCTCAGATTTAAGCAGAGAATCTCAAGGCCAGGGAATCGAGCACCTAAAGTGAATCCTAGAATAGTGTTTCCCAAGGTCCTTGGGAATCTGACCTTGGCACCCCTGCTTTATATATATATTTTTTCTTCATTTCTTTGTAGTGAAGCCAAAGGCAGCCACGTGAGTTTTCCCAACCCTGACCCCACCAGTGGGGTGGGTAGTAAGGGAAGTAAGCTAGATTCCCACAAACTACCCAGCTGGTCTAGTACCAAGCAAAGAGACACCCTGTACTCAAATTTAGAGGATCAGATAGTTCTCTCTGGTTCCCCTTTTCACTCTCCTTGGTATTACTGACTCGTGGTGAATTCTGATCCTTCCAACCTCAGAAATGTCCCATTACAGCCATTCAGCGCCCTTTCCAATGATTCCAGTTCACCGGGCAGTGAGGCAGGCAATGGATTCTGCCCTGAACTTACCAATGTTGGGATCCTCTTTGGACTGACCACCTCCCATGCTGTCTTCCTCTGAAATAAAGAAGGAACCTCTGAGAAAAGCCTGGAAAGGAGAGGCAGTGGACGGGTCAACCGGGACCTTGATATAGGAGCAGGAACGAGGAGAGGCAAGTCATGACGAGTGCTCTAGGGAGGTCAGTGGTCAGATTTTATGTGGTTTGGTGGCCACAGCTCAGCAGTCAGTCCTCAGGTCCAAGAATTTGATCTAATCAGGGCACCTAGAATTGACTGATTACAACAAGAACTTCCACGAACCAATTCAGAGGAGACTGACTCATAAACTGAAATGACATAAGGAACAAGTTGGTATAACAAGTAGCAACCAGAACATATTAGAAAGCCAACGAGAAACTTAGTTTTGCTTGGTAAGCACTGAACTGAAATAAGGACGGGAGATGAAAGGATGTTTTGAGCTGAGTAGCATCTAGGTATGATGCATCTGCCTCCCTCTCCCGGGAAGTATTGAGTGAACTTTTACAAATTCTTGTTGCTGGAGGTCCTTCCTCTGAGTCTAGTTCTATCAGACACTTCTACTCTGTTCACATGTTGTCTTTTAGAATGAAAATATTCGTACCTAGGTTTATAGTTCTATTTTTTGTATATCAAGCTTTCTATATTTCTCCTCTATTTTTTATGTATTTGTACCAAAAAGTATAAAGCACCAAAAAGCAGAAGTCATCTAAACTACCACTACCCACAGTTTAGTACTTTAGTGTATTTCCTTTTTTTTTTGTACTTCCATGAATTCTAAATATTTTTAGTTTTTCATTTTCTTCCGGTTTTGAGATATATAATTGAAATACCACATTGTATTAGTTTAAGGCAGTGGTTCTCAGCCTTTCTAATGCCGAGACCCTTTAATATAGTGCCTCATGTTGTGGTGACCCCCAATCATAAAATTATCTTCACTGCTACTTCATAACCCTAATTTTACTACTGTTATGAATAATAATGTAAATATCTGGGTTTTCCGATGGTCTTAGGCAACCCTGCTAGCGGTTCTCAACCTGTGAATCACGACCCAAAGGTTGAGAACCACTGCTGTAGAGCAGTAGAAAGGTTGAGAACCACAGGTTTAAAGTATACCAATTAATGATTTGATATACATATATATTGCAAAATGATTACAATGAGTTAACATCCATCATCTCACAGCTACACTTTTTTTATGATAAAAGTGTTTAAGATCTATTCTCTTAGCAATTTTAGAATATACAATACAGTATTAACTACTAGAGGTTGGGTGCACGAGATTTATGCACTTGGGGCAGTGGAGGGTGGTCTCTCAGCCTGGTCTGTGCCCCCTCACAGTCCAGGAGCCCTCTGGGATCTTGGACTGACGGCTTTGGCCCACTCCCCCAGACATCCTTAGCACTGCCATGGAGGCAGGAGAGGCTCCTGCCACCGCTGCTATGCTCACCAGCCATGAGCCCAGCTCTTGCATTGAGTGTCTGCCCTCTGGAGGTCAGTGTGTGTCATAGTGACCAGTTGTTCCACTATTTGGTTGATTTGCATATTAGCTTTTTGTTATTTAAGATAATCACCATGCTGTTTCCAGGACTTATTTATCTTATAACTGAAAGTTCATTCTTATGACCATCTTCACCAATTTTCCCCACCTCCCACACCCCCTTCTGTCTCTGGCATCTGTTCTCTGTGTCTATGAGTTTGCTTTTTAAAGATTCCACATATCAAGTGAAATCAGTGTTTGCCATGCATGTTTTAAAAGGCTAGTTGAGATATATCTTCATATGTCCTTTAAAAACACACACACTAAGCTTTTTATCATAGACATTCTCCCATGCCACTAAAAACTTTCTCTAAGTATTTTTCATGGTGACAGATCTTTCTGTTACAGCTGTTTATTATGGCTTTTTTTTTTTTTAACCAGTTCCCTGTTTATTATTTACATGTTATTATTTTAAAATAAAACAAAACAGTTCTAGGAGGCCACAATTTCATTTCATATTTAAGTAAACCCATTCTAAAAATTTTTGGCTTTGCTATATCTATTGTGTGTTTTTTTGTTTTTGTTTTTATTGATTTTTTACAGAGAGGAAGAGAGAGGAATAGAGAGTTAGAAACATAGATGAGAGAGAGACATTGATCAGCCACCTCCTACATGCCCTCTACTGGGGATGTGCCCACAACCAAGATACATGCCCTTGACCGGAATCGAACCTGGGACCTTTCAGTCTGCAGGCCAATGCTCTATCCACTGAGCCAAGCTCTATTGTGTTTTAAAGGTAATTTATTTAGACAACAAAATGCCACTAGTTATTTGTTCAGCTCTCAAAAGTGAATCCTCCAAGTTCTGTGGCATCGGGGAGGGTTGGAAGGAGGAACTCACTGCCAGGGACCAGAAGCAACAGCAACGTTCTATCAAGTACCTCACCATCTGACCAGAGGCTTTCAGATCATGGACGTAGGATAGTGAGAAAGGCCACAGGGAAACCAGGTGAGAACTCTGACCCGGGAGATCCGGCCGCTCACATCAACAGCAGAATCAGCAGTGGACACTCTCTTCCTAGCACTTTTCCTGATCCTGTTTTCATTCAAAAGTCAATGATGCTCTTTGTCAAGCACGATAAAATATTTAGATAGCTTTTTAAATATACTGAAATGCATGTTTGTGCTAAATAAACGGAGTAGGAACTAATCGTATGAATTTACACTAGACCTTACTCCTGGGAGGTAGACTAGAAGAGCATGGTAGGTTTCTGTACAATCTTTTTTTTAAAAAAATATATTTCTTTATTGATTTCAGAGAGGAAAGGAGGAGGGAGAGATAGAAACATCAGTGATGAGAGAGAATCATTGATCGGCTGCCTCCTGCACGCCTCCTACTGAGGATCAAGCCCACAACCCAGGCATGTACCCTTGGCTGGAATCGAATCTGGGACCCTCTTCAGTCCACAGGCTGATGCTCTATCCACTGAGCCAAACCAACTGGGGTTCTGTATAATCTTAACCTTTACATCAGTGGCTCTGAATCTGCAACTGTCCCTAAGAAATGTTACCACAGCCACCTGGATAAAAAGTTGGGCCATCCGACCCTGAAAGACCAAACCATCTCACAAAACCACAGGGTGATAACCACTTACAGATCCAGGTTGAGAAAATAAACAGATGTCCCTTCAAAAACACTCACACACTCACAGAAGCATGAATTAAAATAGAAACGATGCCATACATACCTTTTCACATTTTGTCAGGCACCAGAGAGATTCTTTCAGATTGCCGTTAAATTAACCAACTCAACGCAGGCATTCAAATATGACCCTTCCCCCACCAAATAAAGATGTGAAGAAAAAGAAATGATAGAAACCATTAACAGTGACAGGACATTTTCCTTTAGTGAGCAATTATTCTGTGTAGATTAAAAACATGGGATAAAGGCATTTACCTTGAAAAGAAAAGTCTAGTCACGAAATGCCCCGTCAAAAACTGGACTTTTGCTTCCGTTAGCTACTCCAATTTTTCAGAAATGACGAAATAATTCCTGCCTCTGTCAAGCTTGGTCTTGCCAATCAACTAAACTTTCGGGCAGACTTCCTCTTTGAGGCCAACACTGTATTTTTTTGAATCCCACAAACAGAAACCTTCTTTTGTATCTTTGGACACATGAATGTCAGAGCACAAGGGATAAGGCTTTATTCCTAATTAAGGACACATGGAGCAACCACACAGCGGATACTATGGTGGTCACAGCAGAATGACATGATCCCTGTCATCAAGCATCTCACTGTGTCACTTATTCTAAGCAATAAAAGAAACGATCAGAGGAGAAACCAAGATAGCGGCATAAAAGGACACCTAAACTGCTGCCTCACACAATTTCAAAACTACAACCAAAAAACAGAACGGACATCATCCAGAACCACAGGAAAGCTGGATGAGTGGAACTTATACAACTAGAAGGAAAGAGAGAGGCTCACAGAGACTCAGAGGTATTACAAAAAGCTGAGGTATGGAGACGAGCGCGTGGAGTGCCTGGCTGGCTTTCTCTAGCGAGAGGAAAACAGAAACTCCCGACTACACTGAACCCCACTTCCGACAGCACTGAACCCCAGTTCTGGGCAAGACTCATATGGGGGGAGTCTGGACTGTTGTGAAAAGGGAGGAGTGCAGGGAAACTTAGGGAGCCGTGAAAGACAGAGGTCTGGAGGTGTGTGAAAGTGTGCACACAGGGGGCTGACTGCTGATTGTGCCGCTGGCTTTCTCTAGTGGGAGGGAGGCAGAACCTCCCAACAGCACTGAAATCCAGGTCGGACTGCACTAAATCCCAGTTTCGGGTGAGACCATGGGGACCCAGATTCATACGGGTCCCTAGAGTACAAGGAAACTCAGGGGAGCCGGAAAGGCAGAGATCTGGAGGCATGCACGCCTGTGCACAGAGAGGGCTGCAGCCATTATCTAGAGACACTGAGACTCAGGGGCTGACAGGAAGCCATGACTGTCTGCTTAGCCCTGAAACTCCACCCCATCCAAGCTTAGCACAGAGGCTTTTGCAATCTTGCAAGTCTTAAGGTGGAGTCCAGCACAGTTCTCCTGGCATTGACACAGTTGATCCTCACAACCAATTGGCTTGGAGGTCAATTCTTCCCAGTGACACCAACAACAATCAAGACTTAACTACAACAAGGCTGTACACACAGTCCACAAAGGGGTGCACCAAGAGAGTCCGCCTCAGGTTAACTGGGGAGGCGGAGCTACTGGGCCATATAGGACACCTAGCACACAGCTACTCTACCAACTCAGGGAAGCAGCGAAAATGCGGAGACAAAGAGACCACAAACAAAAGAAATGGAGCAAAACAAATGACTGGATATAGAGTTCAAAATCACGGTTATAAGGTTTTTCAAGAATTTCTTAGAAAAGATGGATAAATTTAGCAAGACCCAAGAGGAGATGAAAAAGGACCAACTAGAAATTAAACATACACTGACTGAAATAAAAAAATATTATACAGAAACCTAACAACAGACTAGAAGAATGCAAGAATCAAGTCAAAGATTTGAAATACAAAGAAGCAGAAAACACTCAAATGGAAAAGCAAAAAGAAAAAAGAATCCAAAAATGTGAAGATAGTAAGGAGCCTCTGGGAAACTTCAAGCATACCAACATCAATATCCTGGGTCGATTTAAGGAACAGAAGAAGAGAGAGCAAGATACTGAAAACCTATTTGACTGAAAACTCCCCCCCCCCGCCCTCTTGGTGAAAGAAATAGACTTACAAGTCTAGGAAGTGCAAAGAACCCCAAATAAAAGGAATCCAAAGAGGACCACACCAAGACACATTATAATTAAAATACCAAGAGCAAAAGACAAAGAAAAAATATTAAAAGCAGCAAGAGGAAAACAGTTACATTATCTACAAGGGAGCACCCATATGATTGTCAGCTGATTACTCAACAGAAACTATGCAGGCCAGATGGGAGTGGCAAGAAATATTCAAAGTGATAAATAGTAAGAACCAAGATTACTCTACCCAGCAAAGCTATCATTCAAAATTGAAGGGCAGATAAAAAGCTTCACAGATAAGAAAAAACTAAAGGAGTTCATCAACACCAAACCAGTATTATATGAAATGCTGAAAGGTACTCTTTAAGAAGAGGAAGAAGAAGAAAAAGGTAAAGATAAAAATTATGAACAACAAATATATATCTATCACCAAGTGAATCTAAAAATCAAGAGAATTAAAAATCTGATGAACAGAATAAACTGGTGAATATAATCAGGGGCATAGAAAGGAAGTGGACTGACAAGTCTCAGGGGGAATGGGGTGAGGGGGGTGCAGGGAGAGACTGGACAAAAATCATACACCTATGGATGAGGACAATGGAGGCGGGCAGATAAGGGCAGAGGGAGGGGTGGGAGCCAGGTGGAGGGGAGTTATGGGGAGAAAAAAGGGGAACAATTATAATAATCTGAACAATAAAGATTTTTTTTAAAACTATTATTAAAATAACCTTTTCTTCTTCATGCTTAAAAACTCAGTTTTTTAAAAATATTAAATAAAAAAGGAACTGAACAGTCCTCTTAGAGTTAAGTGCCCGCTGTACAGACCGTGTGTTAAGAGCATGGAGAACCCTTGAAAGAGAAGGCAAATCATTTATAAACATCTATTCATAAAATACATCAATAAATACACAGTGGGCTGGGTGTGGTGGGTAATTCTGAGAGCAAGGTAGAGAAGTTCCTCATGGAGCTACCTTGTTTCCCCGAAAATAAAAGTGTCTTATATTTATTTTTGCTCCCAAAGATGTACTAGGTCTTATTTTCAGGGGATGTCTTATTTTTCCACGAAGAAGAATATGGTACACATTTATGATTGAACAAAACAAAGGAAATTTATTACCTGTATACGGAACAGTAGTCATTGTCATCACAAACCAGCTCACTGATGGGCTGCAGCGCAGCCGGATCTGTTCAGGCAGGGCGAGGTCTCTTTAAATCAGGAGTCAGACGCATGAGTGTAGCTTCGGGAACCTTCTATTCCAGAAAGGCCTTATGTTCGGGGGAGGCCTTATTATCGAGGTCTTATTTTCGGGGGATGCCATATATGACAGCGAGAGGCAAAACTGGAAGTAGGTCTTATTTTGGGGGATGTCTTACTTTCGGTGAAACAGGGTACTATCTCATTGGAAAGAGATGCGCTAAATGAGCAAAGCGATCATCCTGGGTCGCCTTAAGGGCCATGAAGAAAAGCAGCAGGATGCCAGGCTCAAGAGTAAATGAGAGGCTGTCTTTAGAGAATACGGGTGATCAGAAGGCCTGTGCAAGGAGCAAGCAAGTACGGTGAGAAACATAGGACAGGGCAGAGGTGGCCAGGCAGCGAGGCCTGGGAGGCCAGCGGGCAGGGGAACTCAATGAGGGAGGAGCTAGCAGAGCTAGGAGTCAGGATAGGCCCACAGTCGGCAAACTGCGGCTCGAGAGCCACATGCGGCTCTTTGGCTCCTTTAAGTGTGGCTCTCCCACAAAATACCACGTGTAGGTGCGCACGTACAGTGCGATTGAAACTTCGTGGTCCGTGCGCAGAAGTCAGTTTTCGGCCTGGGCGAGTCTATTTTGAAGAAGTGGTCTTAGAACACTCAAGGGGCTAAAGAGCCGCATGTGGCTCCTGAGCCGAGGTTTGCCGACCACTGCACTAGACCAAGAGCAGGGGGGGATGTAGGGGGAGATCACAGGGAATGGAATATTAATATTCCAAAGCCCTGTGTCAAAAAGGTGGCTAGGAAGTCCAGGCAAACAAAAAACAAACGTGAGGGACAGTTTTCCAAGTATAATGCAGGCTGTGGTGAGACGTGGAGCTGCAGGGGATGAAGCTGAAGAGGGAGGACCAGCCAGTTCCTTCAGAGCTTTTATCTATACTAAAGGTGTGTAAACGGAGGTGACACATCAAAATCACAGTCTGAAAGAACCCCTGAAACTGGAGAGCAGGCTGGGAAGCAGCTAGAGCAGATAGGAAAGCCCGGCCATGATCCAGTTGAGGGATCACAATAGCTTGGACCAGCAGTCGAGAGATGAAGTGATATAAATTCATTTGAGAGGCATTTAGGAGAGAGGGAGCAAAACAAGGGAAGATAACATCAACGACTGTGATCAAAGATGTCACCAAAGGGCAGGATGAGGAAGAGGAGCCAGACGAGGAAAGAGCAGCAACTCAGTATTTAGAGGATTAATGAATTAATCAGATATTTACTGAGCACCTACTACGACCCACAGTGCTATGTTCTGGAGTACATAAGCGTAACGAGTGATTTCGATGCGAAGTTGGGCCTCTCTACAGGGTGAACTGGGACCCAAAAGAGAATGGGCTAAGGTTACCCAGTGAGGAGGGAGAGCGGGTTTTAAGAGAAGCCTATGGAGATGATGTTTGAACTGCATCTTGGAAGAGTCGCATTTTCTAGTAGGAAGCACGTTCTAGGCAAAGGAACAGCCTGAGCAAAGGCATGCTTTGTCACATTCAGGGAAATGCAAACATTCCCCCGTCGTGGATGCCGTGGGGTCTAAGGGTGGGGTGAGGATGGGGAATGGGAGAGGAAAGAAAGGCTGGAGGAGGGCAAGACTACATGAAGACCCTAAACAAACTTGACCTTAACGGCAATAGAGAGACTGCTGAAGAGGAGTAACATGATCACATTTGGGCTCAGGCAACAGAGGTAGGACTGGTGAGGGCCAGTTAGCGCGTCCTTCGGTGCTGCAGATTCCACAGGAGAAACGGGATGCTCACTCGGGCGGCCTTTCACGATCTCCTGCACTACAGTAAGTTCACTTAGGGTGCTCCTTTCACCCCCAGCTTTCACAGGAGGAACACATATTGTTCAGTGTCTGGATTGTAGGACAAAAACGATACTTGTCCTACTAACCCTGGTCTGAGCCGTGCCTGACACTGTGGGCTTTTCCGAAATGACTGCTGAATGAGTTTCGTTTCCTCACTGAAAAGCTTCCTTCTTTCAAGGTCCACCCTTACCTCGCTAGTTTCCATGGAAAAAGTCCACCTTCTGTTGGCCAATTCCTCCACTTGTCCTCTGAGCATCGCTTCCCACTCAGGGACTTGACTTCTATCATCCCTCTGCTCTCTTTTCGTCCTTCCTTCTATGGCATTTTCTTCACAGCTATTATCTGTCCCAGCCTGTCTCAGCTTCAAACATTCCTCTGAGCCCACTTGTGGCTCCTGATAGTTACCATCTACTGGGGTGAGTAGTGCTCTGAAAATTACTCTGCATAGATCTATTTCCCCACTGCCTTCTAATCCTCCAACACCACTATCACCTATTTTCCGTCCCTGCCATTCAGCCAAAGCTACTATGAGGGCCACCAAAGACTCCAAACTCTTACCTCTATGGGCACCTTTAAAAAATTTAATGACTTCAGAGAGGGAGAGGGAAAGAGACTGAAGATCAATGATGAGAAAAAATCATTGATCAGCTGCCTCATGCACACCCCACACTGGGAATCTAGCCTCCAACCCAGGCATGTGCTCCGATCAGGAATCAAACTGCAATCTCCAGGTTCATGGGTAGATGCTTAACCACTGAGCAACACCAGCGGCTGGGGTCTGAGCACTCTCAATCCTCTCAATCTCCTTGAGAAGTTGACTCTTCCTACATGAAACTTTCCAGTCTGCTGGCTTCATGGCCCACCCTCTGCTGGTTTTCCTCCAATGACTGTCATTACTCCAACGAGTCTCTTTCGCAGAATCCTTTCTCTGCCACATTCCCTCATGGTTCTATACTTAGTCCTATTTTCTTTCCTGAAACAGACGTCCTCCTATATTCCAAATCACAGTAAATAATGCCTTGTTTTCTTCTCTCAAGCAAGAAAACTGTGACTCAATTCATCCCTTCTTCCACAGTCTCCCCGCTCAAATCCTATAATGTTGCCTCTAGTATTTCTCAGTAATTCCTTTCTTTCCATCCACACTGCTAAGGCCTTTCAAGGTCTTCAATGTCCTTTAGTTAGAATGAGCCATCCTCTCTCCACCCACCTCCTAGTTGCTGATTGTTCTGAAACAAGATTCTAGTCATTTCTCCGCTTGAGACCTTTTTCATTGGCTTCCCCGTCTTCAGAACAAAATCTAACTTCTAAGCATAGAATTTAGGGACTCAAAATAGAATTCCTTACTACTGATGTTTGACTCTTGAACTTCTTGAGATGAAAAAGTGTTACTCTCCCCTTCAGTGGCTTCTCTACAATCAGATGCTGCTCCACCTTCCCAATTCCAATCCCAACTTCTGTGGCTAACTTCCTCTCAATGCCAGTCCAGAACACCATCTCTTTTCCAACCTGTTGCTTTGTTATCCATGTTTTACTAGATGCTTCATTGACTTCTTAGGACTAGGATTTTTGCTTTATGTTTTAATCAGTTAACATCTGACAGGATAATTGTGGTGGTTCATAACATGTAGATTTGGTTCGAATGAACTATATTTTTCAGAATTCTCTTCCTTGAATATTCTAGTGTGAGCTGCAAGAGATTCTTGAGCAAGTTTAGAGGGCGGATGTGAGGCGACTATTTGGTAGCACATATATGTTGTCATCTGTTGGTTCACCAGTTCAGTTGCAGCCAGGTCTACAACTTCCCTATCTTACCTGGATCATCCTTCAGCTTCTCCAACCTTCGGACTACGTATGTGTAAGGAAGGGTCTGGGGTTTTGCAGGACAATCTTACCATCAAGGTCAGAGGTAATAAAACTGGTGATTTCAATGTGTACTTTTAATTTCCACTCATTCCCACCCTCTCCCACTTTATATCCGTATTTCCATCTTAACTGCCTGTTCTGTGAACTTCAAGCTCCTGCATTAGAAACGAAGAGAGAGACTGCTTTAACCAGCTCACAGACAGCATCAAGTCAAATCCTTTATATCAATCTGATTTCTAGAGTAAATGAATGTATTAGCCATTTTACATAAGTTAAAGTCATAGGAAGTCAAGAAAATAGCAATTACTCATGATATATATTTTCAAATATTTCCTATTATGTAAGTTGCCCATTTGTGTACAAGTAAAACTTTACGTAAACATGAAAGACTTAAATGCAGACAAACATATGGAAGGGCAGAACTTTCTGATTTATCTGCTGGATTCTTTTTTGTTGTTGTTAATGCTCACCTGAGGGTATTTTTCCATCGATTTTTAGGGAGAGTGAGAAAGAAAGGGAAAGACAGAGAGAAACATTGATGTAAGAGAAACACATCGATTGATTGTCTCCTGCACAAGCCCTGACCAGCGCCTAGGCCTGGGAGAAGTCTGCAACCAATGGGTACATGCCCTTGACCTGAATTGAACCTGGGATTCTTTGGTCCAGAGGACAACGCTCTATCCACTGAGCCAAACCGGCTAGGCCTATCTGCTGAATTCTTTAGAGCAATTTTATGACATAATATTATGAGTCCATAATATTTTCCACTATATACTACTAAAATTATAACAAAGTAAATGGAATGGTTTAATGTACAATATTCCCTTTTGTGATTTTAAGAACATTTAAACTGTCCATAACCTGTCAGTCAGAAACAGCTTACCAATAATAAACAAGAATATAATTTCAATGACATCTTTAATTTTTATCCATATAGCAAATGTTGAAATAGTATTTCAGAAGAGTACGCAATTTGGAAAACCTTGTTTCAATTGTCATTTTATTGTAAGATGGTAGCATTAATTACAAATTTAAATTGTAAGTTGGTAGTCTTTAGTCAGGTACCAAATTGTAGTAAAAGGAAACTGTTGATTCAAAAGTGATCATAGAACTCAAAATGCAGAGCAAGAAGGACAATAAACATCTCACTGGCCAATAGATTGTTTTAATTCTCTCACTAGATGAAACTCACGCTTTTCATTTTTAAGTGGGGTAAACTGTAACTCCAGCAGGTGGCGATGCACAAAGCTTTTGTCACAGCCTAGTTTCCAGTCAGTCACTCAAGTGTTTCTCGCTGTCTCAGTCGGGATAGATGCATTTACATAACTGGCTGTGCTTGAGCCTTCTTTGCAAGCAGCTTTAGATCTGAAATGCACTTGGCAATGGTCTCCTTTTCCTGTGATAAAGAAAGAGAAATGTGGTTAGATTTTTCCAAATCATGGAAGGATATAAACACTTAATTTTTATCTCCTACAAAATCTTGAGATTCTTACACAATCTTTAGTTGTTTTACTGACTTAATGTAATAGACTATTAGGAATTATTTACTTATTTACACAGGGAAGAAACTATTTATTTTAAGAAAATCCAGGGGATTAGTTAAAATCTCTTGGCTCATAGCTTTTATAAGTGAAATCTATGTAGAGTTTGAAGCCAGTTACTCCTGTAACCACATGCCATCAGCGTGAGCTATATAACTACTAGCTGCTTGAAAGAGAGCAAACATTAGCAATACAGAATTGTTAAGAATGAAAATAACTTTTTATTTTCTCTATCTTTTTAATATTTTCCAACTTTTTAAAATAAGCATGTTATTTTTATATAAAAGTTTATTAAAAACAATTCATTAATATAACAAGATATATCTGGGAAAGGAGAAATCATGTCATAAATAAAATAAATAAAGAACATAATTTTTAAAAAGAAAATCAAATTTAGGTAAATAGCCAGAACCGGTTTGACTCAGTGGATAGAGTGTTGGCTGAAAGGTCCCAGGTTTGATTCTGGTCAAGGGCATGTACTTTGGTTGTGGGCATGTCCCCAGTAGGGGGCGTGCAGGAGGCAGCTGATTGATGTCTCTCTCCTCGATGTTTCTAACTCTCTATACCTCTCCCTTCCTCTCTGTAAAAAATCAATAAAATATATTAAGAAAAAAAAATTTAGATAAATAGAAAAAATTGATGTTCAAGACTAATAAATCAGGCTTTGGGAAAGAAGAAATGGAATGAAAATCATGAAATTAGGAAATGGAAGGGGCTCAGAAACAGCCTTGTCCAGTCTGTTGTATAGAGAAATCAAACGTATTGGTTCCCAAATGATGAACTTGATCACAGTCTGCAACACCCAGTGTTCTCAACAATCTATTGTTCTGACCTAAGATAAGAGGCCAAACTCCAAAGGAGGAGGAAGCCACCCCGGTAGCTGTGCAGCATTTTCTAGGTTTCCCCATTCGGAAAAACCAGCCAGAGATTGTCTCTAAAACTCCTGGCCGGCTATTCTGATGCTGGCTGGGCCACCAGTGGACACCTGTCAGAGATACCACCCCAGTCCAGAGGCTTCAAACACCATGTACCTGCGCTGCAGA
This sequence comes from Lasiurus borealis, assembly GCA_004026805.1. Taxonomy (NCBI): domain Eukaryota; kingdom Metazoa; phylum Chordata; class Mammalia; order Chiroptera; family Vespertilionidae; genus Lasiurus; species Lasiurus borealis. The sequence continues at coordinate 12,169 of PVJN01012036.1, read as the reverse complement.
GATGCTCTGTACCACATGCTTCTCCACCCACGACACCATGTGCTCGTGTTCCTTCCGGCGCATCATGTTCTGCACAGAGATATGATAGTCCAGGCGACTCTTGACCTCCTTGTACACTCTATGCAGCCGTTCCCGGTAAGCAACCTCCAAGGCCATAGCAATGTTATTCTGAAGCAAAATTAAGGAATGATGAAAACTGTTTGCACCTCAACTTTTAGTTTACAAATTTTTTATTGAGTTATTGACCTCTATGTTAATTTCACGCACTCAATGATTCTGTATTTGTATATACTGTGAAATGATTACCACAACAAATCTAATTAACATCGAACCACACCTAAGTTTCTGGATTTTGTTACCTTTATTAAAAGGCTATCATGCTCTCATTTTCTACTTTTGTAGATACATTTAATAAGATCTTTAATTCATTTGAAATTTATTTTAATATGCGGTAGAAGGTAGGAAACCAACTTTATACTACTGACAAAGGTACCCATTTGTCTTTCCTCTACGAAGATAAAAATGCCATTGATGTAAAAATGCCTTATGTGTTTACATCTATCTCTAAACCCTCTCATCTGACTTTCTATTCAGATACCAGACCGTACTGTTTCAAGTTCATTCTAATTTTATAATGAATTTTAAAGTTTGGCAGGACTGTTCCTCATAATTTCACTTTTTCAGAATATCCGTTAAAATTTTTAATTTTCTATTAATCAGTTTGCCCAAGTCCCAACATCCCACCTCTATCTCTTAGTATTTTCTTTCTAGGAATATGTTAAAATTTAGAGATGAAAGTAGAATTCATGTCTTTATAATATTGAGCCTTCCAATTTCAGAGCCTCATACCTCACAAGCACTTCACAAAGGGCAAAGATTACACATTTCTAGTTAAGTTTACTCGTAGGCATCCTTTCCTAAGTGGTTCATCTTCCTCCAGTGTATTTTTGGATGGACTGCTATTTGTATATAAAAGGCTACTGATTTGTTTGATATTAATTCTGTATCTAGACATCTTGCTGAATTTGCTTATTGTTTTAAGAGTTATGTTGCTTCTCTATGGTTTTCTAGGTATGTAATTAGATAATCTATAAGATTAACTTGACCTTTTTGAATTTTTATAACTCTTGTTTCTTTCTCTTCTCTAATAATATCAAGTCATGGCTACAGAACATTATCACATTAATAATGGTGACAGGGACACTGTTATCTCCTCGTGTGTGATGAGATTTCTTACAGGTCTGCCTGTCAAATGTAAAGGCCTGGTATGGGAATCTCACGTAGGACCTTAATACTTCCGAGTACAGTTCATTAGTCCATTCCCTCTCCCGATCCTCCTTCCCCTCAAAATCTGTATCTTCTTCCCTGCTTCCAACTCTCAGCAAATGAACTTCCTGTTTCACTGAGAAAGAGGAAACAATGAAAGAATCTCCCTCCACAAGCTTATACCACTTAAAACAACCTACCTGAACGTATACTCACCTGCGTTGCCTTTCTTTCTGTGGCTCTGTAACTCCGGCTGAACTACCTACGCTCTTGAAGCCAACCCTCCCACTGTGCATTCTATCCGAAGCCCTCTGGCCTACTGAAGGACATCACTCAACCAACTCTCCCCTCTCTTTTCTTGCATTAATTTTTTTCTAACCTCTATCAGATGCTCATATGTAATGAAAATTTTTTTTTAAATCTCTCGATTCCTACATCCTCCCCTTTAATTTCTTTGCCCACCATTTCAGTAAAACTCTGTGACAATTTTCAGGTGTCTATACTAACTCCAATTTCTTTTCTTTCATTTTCTTCAAACTATTCCAATAAAGTAATCCTTATCAAGGTGACCTCCATATTACTAAATTCTTAGGCTCTTTATTACTTGACCATAAGTAGAAGGACTACAAATTGAAACAGTACTTATTTGTACCTGTTTTCTTTCCCCTTGTGTTCCAAACGTATGGGTTTAATTGCCTCCTGTAAGCTCATGACTCCCAAATCTGCAGCCTGGAATTATCCCCATCAATTCCAGACTCATATATCCAATGACCCTAACAACTCTATTCTACCACCCAACTGGCATTTCAAATCAATGCATACAAGTCTAAAGGCTATCTGCAACAGGATAATCGGAGTGATCCTTCAAAACGTATATCACTCCTTTGCTTAAAAGCTTCAGAGACTTTCTCTCTCCTTCAGCATACAGGTCAAAGTTCTTCCAGAAGCCTGTAAGACTTTCTATGATCTAGCCCCTTGCTTTTTAAAAATTCTCCTCCTCACCCAATCTACTTCAGATACATTGGCCTCCTTACTTTCCTTGACTATGAGGAGCAAGCTTCCAGGTTTATGGATGACATTACAAATGTTCTTCCCTCTTCCTGGAATACTATTTCTCCAGAAATCCACCTTTACTTCTTCTGGTTTCTGCTCAAAAATCAGTTAGAGGCCTTTCTAAACTGCCCTTTAAAATAGTAACTTTCTCCTTCTAAAACCTCTTTCCCTTTAACATTAGTTTATTCCTCTACATAGCACTTGTTACCAATTGACACTCACATCTGATCAATTTTTTTTTGTCCGTCTCTCGACCCTTGGCTAGAAAGTAGATTCCACGATGGTAGACTGTTTTGTTCTCTGCTGTAATCCCAGAACCTGTCTTGACTAGTGTCTCCATAGAGGAAGAACTCCCTTATGCATGAGGCAGAAAGCATTTTCTGGTTGTAACCTAATTATGCATGGAAAGAGGTTTTAAAACATTCAAGTGCTTACAAATCTTCAGACATCCTGTTTTTAAACTATAGATATCTGGATAGCTCTAGCAGAGGTTCTGATTCCATAGGTCTTAGAATGGGTCCAGAAACCTGCACCAAATGACTGATGGTTGTGTGGTACTGAGACCACAATAAGAAACATTGGACTAGAGCCTTACTATTCAGATACTTACTTTACCTTTGCATGTCATTTTTCATTTCATGGGCAGTTCTATCACATAAAACCTCAATATAAGGACATCTCACTTTAAATATGAGGCATAAAGTACTGTACTCAAAGTAACAACAAAATATTTGGACATGTTCCTAAAGTGGTTTTAAAGCTAAATATTTTATAGAATCTAATTCTGCTCTGACCATGGTTAAAAGCTCTACTACTATCTGAATCTGTTTGTAAATTTGGAATGTAAGTATCAGATTTTCTTACGGTAAACATGTTTCCTTGTGACATGTCTTAGACAGTGAATTCCATTCTTTAATCAGCTGTAACTTAATGATGGTTTTCCTTTTGTGTGGACTTATAATTTTAGAGTAATAACTAAATATTTACACATCCGATAGGTCTTTAATATCTACCAGCCTTAATTGCCAACCCCCACACCTAAATCTTTTCTTTTCTAAATAAAATATGCTCAATCTTTAGCCATTCCCCATGTAAGAGTCTAAATTTTTTTTAAAAATGCATATAAATGAGTAACTTCATTCTTCTTAGAAAGTTCTGAAACCTACCCTCTGGACATCAAAAAGGTAATGGCGCTTCTGAACCAGTGCCTGCTGGGACTTCTCCAGATCAATTGCAGCCTGGATGCCTTTGATGGTAGCTTGTTTCGCTTCTTCTAGTTCGGCAATTTGTTGCTGCAATTATGATATTTAGAACAAAGATCAGTGAAAGTACCAAGAGTAATAAAAAAATACATTTTCTTTTTCCTCAAAGTTATATCCCTCACTTATAAAAACACAGAAACATACACACATATAAGGGAGAAATTTACAAATCCTTGAAAAGAACTGCCCATGACAGCTACACAGTATCTGTTGAATAAGCAAAACCATGGAAAAGCTGGAAAAAATTTGGTAGATTTCCAAAAATTTCTGATTTCTGATCTCAAATTAGTAACATATCAACATCTGTAATTGTTCTCATAATTAGGTTAACTTTTAATTATACTGAATACACACACACACACTCATATCAAAAACATCACTTGATGGCCTTGATACTTCTACTATGGTCTCACATGGAAAATAAGGTTTATGGTTCTTACCTCACTGAGTTTATCAATAAATTCCGCAACAGAGCCACCAAATTTTTTAATGGCATACATAAGCAACCCTATTGTTGATACAGCAGCGATGGTGTCTGGAGTAACCACATATATTTCTTTGGATAGGAAATATAAGATAAGCCCAGTTCCAAGCACATAGGGTCCTAAAAAAAAAGAAAAAGTTATTTTATTATGGATATGCTAGGTCTTACAGGGTAAGATAGAAAGATAATTATGCATTTAATTAGTTGAAGGCCAAGTAATCATTAAAATAATTGGATTTCAAAGACAGAATACTGGATTGAGAAGCATTATGATAGAGTTGAGGAACAAGGATCTGAACTCAGGGAAATCTGACTTTACAACTTAAAAGAAACTGGGGAATATAAGTAATTTCTAAGCTTAGATTTCTCATCTGTAAAATGGGAACAATACCTTCTTCACAAAGTTGATGAAATTAAAAATAATGTATGTAAAGTGCCTAGCACAGCCCGGCTGGTGTGGCTAAATGGTTGGTGTTGACCCATTCACCAAGAGGTTGCTGGTATGATTCCGGTCAGGGCACATGCCCATGTTGTGGGCTCGATTTCCAGTAAGGGGTGTGCAGGAGGCAGCCAATCGATGTTTCTCTCACTGATGTTTCTATCTCTTTCTCCCTCTCCCCCCTCTCTCTATAAAATCAATAAAAACATTTTTTTTTTTTAAGTGCCTAGCACAGCTGCTCAACGAACAGGAACTATTCTACAAAGACGTCAGGTAACTTTCAGGAGTAATTTGTTCAGCAAAATGTACAATTTATTGAGTGGGAACATTAGTCAGGATAAAATTTACCTACTACTGCTTATTTTTGTTGACTAGGAACCTGACACTGAAGATAAAAAACAACTACAGCTATAAAGTAGTATATACATAAAAAAGGAAAAATTAGATATTGGGGTTCTCAATTCCTGTAGCATCTTCTAAATCCTTTAAATATAGCTATCTTTCTTGCCTCCCAGGACGCTAAGCAGAGACAAAGCAGACCAAAACCCATACTTAACTTTTGACCACCCCCACCCCAAATTTACCTACCAATCACCTTGTTGATGGGAGGCTTACCCAATATCATAAACAGTCAATTAACACTTATCTTGTATGTTATATATTATATGCTGTTCTTACAATAAAGTTTGAGTCATAAGAAAAATACATTTACAGTATTTATTGAAAAATATCCACATATAAATGGACCCCTATAGTTTAAACCCATGTCAAGGTCAACTAGAGTTTCAAAAATATTTTACCCCAATTTCCCATACAATGTTTCAAGTTTTTTTTTTTAATTTGCCTTCTATATATATAGATTTTAAATGTGTTTTTGCAAAAAAGGTCTATCACATGTAACATTTTCATCATCTATGGAGATCTGGGGACAATAACATTTCTTGCAATTTCAGTTAGGAAAATGCTAACTTAGGCACTCCCTGGTTTCCAATGTTCCACAGCCCTAGAAGTACATGAGTACAGCAAGCAAGACAGTGCATGTAGCAGAAAGGACACTAAACCTAATTGGAGAATCTGGACTTCAGAGCAACTAAGTTACTAAAGAGAGAATAAATTTGGTACATCCTTGGTTTCCTAGTTCTTCTGGGTAATGAAAATGTCTTCATGGAACTGTTCTAAGAATTAAATAGTGTTAAGTGAAAGTATACCTTCTCTCTCTAACATAAAAGCCTGAGCAACCGTTACAACCGGTCACTATGATGTGCACTGACCACCAGAGGGCAGAAGCTCAATGCAGGAGCTGCACCCTGGTGGTCAGTGTGCTCCCACAGCGGGAGCACTGCTCAACCAGAAGTCGGGCTCACGGCTAGCAACCAGGAGCCTCTCTGCCTCTATGACGGTGCTACTTAGCAGCTGTGGCTGGAGCAGCAGGTTGGGATGAGCGGTAGCGGCACAGCACCGGCCCTGGCTCAGGCTCCTCCCCAGCCGCCTGCCACTTTGCGCACTGCCAGATCCCTCAGGGGATGTCAGACTGCCAGTTTTGGCCCACCTGGCATCCCCAGAGGGATCCTGGTTACGAGAAAGTGTAGGACAGGCTGAGGGATCCCACCAGTGCACGAATCCGTGCACTGGGACTCTAGTTGCATTACAAAAATGCAATGTTTCACAATATTTTATGTTTTTTTGAAAGGGGAAAAACTCATAAACACAGCCCACTTTCTGTTTTCATGCTTACATATACAATTTAATACACTCTACTGCCTTACCTGGCTTTATTCTAATCCACAGCTATTTCTATTAGACAGCATGTTATACAGTTACTTGTTTCTTTATTGTGTATCCTACAATAGAATGTATGTTCTAGGATGGCACACCACCACATGCCTAGACTAGTACCTGGCATAGAGCAGGCATTCAACAAATTTAGTATATCAACAAATGGAGACAATGCTAAAAATCGAGTTAAAATCCTAAACAAATTTATTCCAAAGACAAGTTAGAGCAACTAAATAATTACATTGAATCACTTCTACAATTACTTTTAAAACAACTGGCTTGATTTTTGTGGTGTATGTGAAGAGGTAAGAGGCTGCCTCGATTCTAGGTTAACATAAATCGCACAATTCAAACATACTATCAACACTGGGCAAATGCTCACCTGTTACACCGGTTTTAGGGTACAGAAACTGGAAGAATTCCTCAGGGATCAGGCCAAGACGAACTTTTCCTCCATATTCAGGAAGAGGCGGTACAGGGGCAAGACTTGGCTGCCCCGTGTGAAAGATCCTTGTTGCTTGCAATGCCCTAAGGTAGCAATGAACAAATTTAAAGCCTATTCTTTAAGGAGGACAGTGTATGAAGTTAGTAGAAACAATGAATGGGGATAAGGGAGGCAACAAGAAAGAGACCAAGAACAGAAAGGTCATAACAGAAAGAACAGACCAAGAACAGGAAGGTTAGGGTCTAATCATTAGCTGCGTGACAAGGGTAAATGACTTAAGTCTTATGTAATCTTCTACCCAAAACTAGAATCCCTCCTGTAAGCTCATCAGTCATCTGTTACCAGCATGGAAATCCCTGATGGCAAGAACTTTGACCTTTTTGGATAGTCTCTGGGATGGGGTGCTGACCAACACTATGTGAAACAGGTTTTTGCAGTGTGAGGTAGCTCTAATTATGCTCATCTTTGAACTGAACTGCTAAGTATGTCTTGAAACTTCCTTTCATTGGTTCTATTTGATTTTTCTCTGTACAAAGATAGCGCTCATACTAGTGTATGTGCACCAAACATCTCACTCCCCACACAATCCTGACTGTCCACAAGGAGCTCTGATTTTGTTTATAAAAATTAGGTACACAGACTGAACAGATACTCTTAACACAGCATGATCATTCATTCATTCATTCTACAAATATACATTCTGAACTTGCTATTGCCATTATTGAACTACTGTATTGTACTACAGTGGATCTGCAAATTATTCTTGTACTTAAGTAGCCTAGGATTCCATTTTTAGCAGTTACAGCAAATTGGTGTCTCATTCGGTTTCAGGTTAAATAAAACCCACTAGTCGTTTTCCTATTAGCTGTCAAGTGTAGTTCCCTTCGGATACTTGGTATATTTTTTGTCCCCTTTCCCAATTCTCTGTACTCTATCTCCTTGCAATGTAAGAGTTTATAATATTTCTGTGATTTTGGTTCACTGCTTGTCTTTTTAACATTATTTTTTATCTTTTTGAATTACAGTTTACACTCTATAGTATTTTCTTTTAGTTTCAATACCCCACCAACTTTTGAAATCTGAGAATCATGCTCAAGATTCTTTAGTTTAAATCAGGGTTTCTCAATCTTAGCATTACTGATAGTTTGGACTATTGACACCACTTTGGTGTAGAAGACTGCTGTGCACTGTAAAGGGGTTAGCAGCATCCCTGTGGCCTGTACACACTAGAAGCATCTAGTGTAGCATCCCCCCTCCAAATGTCCCATGGAGGGCAACACTGGCCCAGGCTGAGAACCACTGATTTAACCACAGCGCTGGAGAACTAGCTTTAGGTTGACACAAATCCTCTCCTCAACTAGCTGTCATAGTTCAAGCCCTCCTCTCCTGTCTGAACTTAATAATCCAAAACCCAGTCCGTCTTTTTCTGTCAAATACCCCTTAATCCTAGCCCCTGGCACACTGCTGCCAGTATTTTTAAAATGCAAATTTTACGTAAAGCCTACAGAAAAACAAACCACTTAATATAGCGCACATGACTGAGCACCTGTCAAATTTTAGACCCTCACCTTCCTTCCTTCTCCTATCCTCCGGCCATAAAGAAGTACTCGCAGCTCTCAAAAACCAACAAAAACAAAAACACGCGGCACACTGCTCCTTCTGCCTGGTATGCCTTTCGCTTAATAAATGCCACATCCAACCAGCCTTCAGGACATCTCTAGCATATCCTTTATCAAGGCCTCTCCAATCTTGGGGTAACACTTATTCATCCCATAAACATTCATCACTGACTTTCTACTTATGTAAGGCCCTGAAAGCACAGCAACAAGCAGTCAAGTCCCAGCCTGTAACCCTTTCGTAAGGGTGTGGGGAGTGTGTATATGGTCTGTACACACTCTCAGGTAGCTATTTCAGGTTCTATGAAGAAAAACGGAGCAAGGTAAGGGGACAGGGAGCAACAGAGTGGGAGCAAGGCTTTCTGTAGGAGCCACAGGACATCTGAGCCACTGACCTAGGGGAAAGAGAGAAGAGCAAAGAATAAGCTCCGGTTTAAAAAGGAACAGCAAGAAGGCCATATGGCCGCAGAATGAGCTAAAAAGATAGCGAATAAAGAGGCATGAAAGGATCAGCTCATTTTGGGTGGGGGAGCTCTGGAGGTTTTACGGGGGTGGGGTGAGGAGACGGACATAATTTCGACTGGGAGAATGGGCCGTAATGGGAAGAGAGATGCAAGGAGACTTGACTAGTTGAGAGACTATCAGAATAGCCCCTGTGAAAGCTGATGGAGGTTCATAGCCCAGGAGTGGTAGCGGGAGAAGTGGTCAGAGCCCAGGTATAATCTGGTGGAAGAACCTTACTGGTGTATTAGATATGGAAAGTAAAGAAAGAAAACTCGAGGATGTTCACTGTATCTTATATATGAATCTTGTGTATTTTATTACCTGTGTCATAATTATTTACTTGTCTGTATGGAATCTTTTTTCTCTGATAAGTTGGAAGCAGCCAATCATAGCTTTATTACATACTCAAAAATTACAGGTAGATTAAAGCCACTTTTCAAGCCACCGAACAGTTACATTTTACAAGATTTACAGCTAAAAACAGAAATCACTCCCCCAAATGGACATGTTTTATGAAATAATATTAACATAACAGCTGCTAACATTTATTAAGCATATATTACATATTCAGCACTAGTTTTATAGTTTCACGGGAATTAAGTCCATTTTAATTCTCGTAACTCATAATGTGCAATTATATCCATTTTGCAGATGAGGTCACACAGCAGCCAGGTGTGTACCTCTTTCTTCCAGCTTTGGAGTTCTTAGGCTAAACCAGTGATTTCTTAAACTTGTCATCTCCTGGCACACATAACTAATTATTAAAATTCTGCAGCACACCAAAAATTGTATTTTTGGCCGACCTGATCCCCCCTCAAAAAATGGATATAATTTTGATACATTCACTTGATATCCATTGTTGTGTGGGCTGTTGTCATTTTTTTATTTGACAGTATGAAGGCAGTAGTCGGCCAACTCATTAGTCAACAGAGCCAAATATCAACAGGACAACGATTGACATTTCTTTTGAGAGCCAAATTTTTTTAACTTAAACTTCTTCTAATGACACTTCTTCAATACAGACTCGCCCAGGCCCTGGTATTTTGTGGAAGAGCCACACTCCAGGGGCCCAAGAGCCGCATGTGGCTTGTGGGCCACAGTTTGCCCACCAGGGGTCTAAGGGAAGAGAGGTCAGTGCCCTTGACTACATACTCAGGTATTGCATGTTTTAAAATCCTTGTGGCACACAGGCTGAAAATCGTCGCCCTAAACCACTGCTCTAGAGGTACCTCCTCTCTAGACTGTGAGCTCCACACAGCCTTACTCATTCTCTACCTCTGGCTATCTGGGTGGCAAATAAATTGCTATTGAATCAATAGATTTCTCTAACTCTTCTCACTTGGCAGTAAGAGTGGGAATCTGGGAGGCAGATTGCAAACAACTCGCTTCATTTTTGTTTTACTTAAAAAAAAAAAAAAACACCTTTTCACTCATATGTGGGATATGAAACAGAAAGCAACGAACTAACAAACAAAACAAACTCATAGACACAGGTACTAGTCTGACCAGCAAGGGGCCGGGGGAAGGTTGAGGAAGGTAAAGAGGGTGCAATATACAGGGAGGGAAGGAGCCTAGATTGTGAGTGTGGTGAGCACACAGTGCAATATACAGGCGATGTATTATAGAACTGTGCACTTGACGATGTGATTAATCCGTGTCACCCCAATAAATGTAATTAAAAACAAAGCAAAAACCTCTTTTTGGGGGGTGCAAAAATTCTGACGAGAGGAACTCTGATTCTCAATGGGGCAGTTCTGTCTGTCTGGCTGAAGGTCACAAGGGAGAGGGAGGGGCGGGGCTTGGAAGGCATCAAACCCGTTTACTATAGTTCAGTCAGAACACATCACCTACACCAGCGGTTCTCCACCTTCCCGAGGCCGCGACCCTCGCCTACAGTTCCTCATGGGGTGGTGACCCCCAACCATGAAACTTCTCTACTGTGATGCCTCGTGATGCAAATATCTGCATTTCCCGATGGTCTCAGGCGACCCCTGTGAAAGGGTCGTTCGACCCCCCTCCCCCCAAAGGGGTCGCGACCCACAGGTTGAGAACCGCTGGCCTACACTCTTCGTCTTGGCCATTCTGTGCTACGACGACGACCTTCTAGGGAGTTCAGAAGCCCCAGTGTTTGAATTGAGGCTTTATGCGTTCCAAAATCACCTTTAAATAATAACAATAATAATAATAATAATAACAACAACAACAACAATAGTGTTTGAATTGAGGCTTTATGCGTTCCAAAATCACCTTTAAAAAAAATAATAATAATAATAATTGTTATTATTATTATTATTTCTGGCCCAAAGCTAAGAGGTCTCCAGAGAAGCGAAATGCGAAGGACAAAGCAAGGACGCAGGGAGAGTATTACCAGCCCCCAGCCCCCCCTCCTCACTTACCCGGGACCGAGGAGGGCGGCGTTCTTCAGAGTGGGGGCTGCAAATACAACACGGCGCCGGTCAGCAAGGTCAAGGTGACATTTACTCCGTCCCTTTCCTTCGTGACCCCGCGAGGCCCGACCTCTCAGGCCCCTCCCCGCTCGCTCCTGTCTCCCTCGAGACCCTCCCGCTCACCCTCCGAGCGGGCGCTGACAGCAACTCCCTCCCTCAGGCCCGAGGCTCGCGGGCGTTTCCTCCACCACTTTCCCTCCTCCTCCCGCCAACTCCGCATAAACCCTCGACGCGCTTCCTCTGCGGCCACTCTACCAGCCCCCCACCGAGGCCCAACGCCCCTCACCCGCGGCGGCGGCGGCAGAAAACACCACCCGAGACAGCATGATGGTCGGCGAGCTGCAGGCGCGGCGGCGGTCTCGGCGTCCCGGTGACCCGGACGAGGGTTATCGTCTCCGCGCCCGAGCAAGATGGCCGCCCGCAAGTCTCGCGAGAAGAGAGCGCGAACCTCTTTTCCCTCAACTTCCTCTCCAAGTCTCTCTTTTTTTTTTTTCTTCTTCTTCTCGCGAGAAGAGGCACGTAGCGCGGCGGAGTGTACGTACCAGCCGCGGAGGGCGGAGGCAGCCGGAAAGCGGCGGCCTGGGACCGTGGGAGCAATTCTCGCGAGATGTGTAGAGAAGCCCGTAAGCCTGTCCAGAGGGGCGGGGAGGCCCAGGGCGGGGGCAGTACCACGTGGGGGACTGGCGGAGCCGAGCCTCCCGCAGGCGGCGTCCGGTTCGGGTCTAGGTTGGCACTGAAACCGTGGAGATGAGGAAGGAGACGCCGCCCCCTCTGGTGCCCCCGGAGGACCGCGAGTGGAACCTTCCCCCCAATGCACCCGCCTGTATGGAGCGGCAGTTGGAGGCTGCGCGGTACCGGTCGGGTGAGCCGAGATCCC
>PVJN01012035.1:0-52568 GCA_004026805.1 Lasiurus borealis | reverse complement strand
TGCCACTTGCTCTGGCCTTTTTCTCCCTTTTATTAAGGCTTTGGGACACACTCCTAGCCTTCAGGCAGGAAATAACAAAAACAGAAATTAACATGAAACAAACAGATAGAGGTTGCTTCAACCAACAATGTTTCAACTAAACAGTGAGTAATTAGCTCTGACCTTTCAGAGGAGTTAAGGTTGACCAGCCTTCTGGCCTCCTGTTTACATCCATTTAGTAAGAACAATGTTTGGTCAACATCGGCATTTTCACTATGCTGGGAGAACTTCTGTGTTGGATTCAGCCTTATGATACCAGACTTGCAAAACTGCAAAAGCCTCTCTGTTGAGCTTGGGATGGGTGGAGTCTCAGGGCTTAAGGGACTGCCTTGCCTTTCAGTCGGCCCTGCCCTCCACGGCCTCTGAGTCTCACATGACTGGGTAATCACTGGCACAGTCTCACAGTGCCACTAGACTGCTGCTTCTCCAGCTCCCCTGTGCTCCTCAACCAAACGAGTCTGGGTACCCAGGGTTTTGCCCGAAACTGGGGTTTAGTGGAGTTAGAAGTGGCACAGCTGGGAGGGTCTGTCTCCTGCCCACTCCCGAAAGCCAGCAGCACAATCAGCAGTCAGTTCCTCTGCATGCAGTGCCTTGTGCGCCACCAGACTTCTGATCTTTTGTGACTCCCCTAAATTTCCGTGCGCTTCTCCCCCTTCACAGTCCAAACTCCCCCCCCCCGCCCCTTTGAATTTTGGCTGGATCTGGGGTTTGGCGTTGTAGGATAAGGAGTTCAATGCCTTTGGGAGTCTCTGTTTCCCTCCCGCCAGAGAAAGCCAGCCAGGTTCGCTGTCACCCGCTCTCTCCATGTGCGTGTCTCCTCAGCTTTTTGCAGCTCCTCTGGGTCTCTGTAAGCCCCTTTCTTTCCTTCTAGTTGTATAATTTCCACTCCACCAGCTTTCCTATGGTTCTAGATGATGTCCATTCTGTCTTTTATTTGTAATTTTGAAATTGTTGTGCGAGGCAGCAGTGTAGGTGTTTACCTATGCCACCATCTTGGATTCTTCTCTCCTGCAATTATTATTATTTTTTTTAAATATATGTTATTGATTTTTCACAGAGAGGAAAGAAAAAGGATATAAACATCGATGAGAGAGACATCGATCAGCCGTCTCCTGCATGCCCCCCACTGGGGATGTGCCAGCAACCAATGTACATGCCCTTGACCGAAATTGAACCTGGAACCTTTCAGTCTGCAGGCCAATGGTCTATCCACTGAGCCAAACTGGTTTCAGCTCGTACAATTATTTTGTTCAATGGCATTTACTGAAACATTTATTGATTTGGATGATTAAAGTTATTTTATTCATCTGGAATTAAAAAAAGACCTAAAATAGCTGCAGCAATCCTGATAAAGAAGAACACAGTAGGTGGGATATCATTATCAGATATCAAGCTGTATTACAAAGCCTCTGTTCTCAAAATAGCCTGGTACTGGCATAATAAGAGACATATAGACCAATGGAATAGAATAGAGAACCCAGAAATCAACCCAAACCACTACATTCAATTAATATTTGACAAAGGATACATAAACATACAATGGAGTCAAGACAGTCTCTTTAATAAAGGGTGTTGGGAAAACTTGACCTAGTGTTCCCACTTCTAGGACTTATATCCCAAGAAACCAGAAACACTAATCAGAAAAGATAATATGCACCCCTATTTCATAGCAGCACAGTTCATCACAGCTAAGATTTCAAACAGCCTAAGTGCCCATTAGCAGATGAGTGGATTAAAAACTGTGGTACATCTACACAATAGAATATTATGCTGTGGTAAAAAAGAAGGAATTCTTACCATTTGCAACAGCATGGATGGAACTTGAAAGCATTATGCTAATTGAAATAAGCCAGTCAGAGAAAGATAAATATCACATGATCTCATTCATTTATGGAATATAATGAACAGCCTAAGCTGATGAGTAAAGACAGACCCAGGGCCAGAGAAGGATCAATCAGACCATCAAACCTCAGAGGGAAGGTAGGAGAGGGTGAAGGTAAGGGGGAGAGATCAACCAAAGAACTAGTATTCATACATACAAGCCTAACCAATGGACACAGACAACAGGGGGATGAGGGCATGAGTGGGGGTGAGGGGCAATGGGGGGATAAGAACACATATGTAATACAAAAATTAATAAATAAACAAACAAACAAATAAATAAAATGTAATTTTTTTTTTAGAGGCAATGATTATTTCCCTTGACCCTAAAGGATTATAGAAAAAGGGGCTACGTACATCTGTTCTTTTTCACTTCAACAGATTATTGCCCAGGTCCTCTTCATTTCCGGAAGATGATCCCATTTTTATTGCAATGACTTGTTCAAAATAAAGTATTCATAAGAACCACTTTATTTCTCTTCAGGTAATAAGGTAAGAATTTCACCAGAGAAAGCAAAATCAGATTTTTTCTGATTCAGTAAACTCAAATGATAGGCTCTGTGGGTGCCTCTATCACAGAAGCATTGACTTAAGAAGAAAATTTTCCTTGGTGTGGTGCTAAGCACTGACATAAAGTCTTCTTACAGGGTTGTCACTGTAACAGGCATGCATCACCTGTCTTTTTCATATTTAAAATGTGTTCCTTAATATCTTCCATATGTATATTTGCTTTTAAAAACTTTATATCACCTGTGGTGCATTTGGTAAAATTCACCAAGTTCAGATTAAAAATAAATTCAATAATTAAATTACTTATTTGCTCACATGCATGCATAGGATTACTGAGCTTATAGAAATTTGTGTGATAGGGGGGAAAAAGACAATTATTAGTGTTGTGTAATTTCGCATCCGGCAAAATGTTAAAGATACATATGCTCATCGGTTTAATTCAGTCCTGTAATGGTGAACTTATCACATAAAGTTAGTAAAACAAGTAGGTCTGCTGGAAGACCTTGCTTACCAGTGAATCTGGGCAATAATTGCTACTGATATAGCTGCTCTTTTTTTTCTCTTTTTCTCCTTTGTTTTTTCTTATGGATTAAAATATCATATATGTGTCCTTATCCCCCTATGGTCCCCTACCCCCCACTCATGCTCTCACCCCCTTGGTGTCTGTGTCCATTGGTTAGGCTTATATGCATGCATACAAGTCCTATGTTTGATCTCGTCCCCTCGCCCCCACCCTCCTCTACCTTCTCTCTTAGGTTTGATGGTCTGATCAATGTAGGTGTTCTTATCTAACCATCACTATTAAAACAAATACATGGTTTATTCAATGCTTACTATATGTGATGTTCAGTGCTAAGTACTTGACATAACTGTGCTTGTTTTATCAGTAAAACTACCCTGTGTGATGAGCATTGCCATTATTTACAAAAAAAAAAAAAAAAACAATTGAGGATTAAAGGTTTAAGATCCTGCCCAATATCACACTGGAGATTTGAGATTCAAAAGAAGCCTAACTCCCAAAAGTGTGTATTTTACTGTTTTCTAGACTTTCTCAGAATGATTCTTATGAAAACAAAAGGCAAGAATTGAGTTAGGTATGAGGAGGCAGACCTCTCAGAAATGTTGTTACAGCCCTAATTGGTTTAGTTCAGTGGATAGAGCTTTCACCTGTGGACTGAAGGGTCACATGTTTGATTACAGTAAAAAGCATGTACCTCGGTTGCGGGCATATACCCAGTAGGGTGTGGGCATCTACCCAGTAGAGGGTGTGCAGGAGGCAGTAGACAGATGTTTCTTTCTCATTGATGTTTCTAACTCTCTATCCAAACTCACTATGCCCATTCCTTTCCTCTCTATAAAAAAATCAATAAAATATATTTTGCAGAAATGAGATAGGTTGTTACCAAAAGGGTGAAAAAAGAAAATACCATGCCCATTTTTTAAAGCTGCACCCTGAGTATTTCTTTGGGTCATATTTCTAATTAATCCTGTGCATTTTGATAAAAAAATTATAGAATAAGCATCAACTTGTATGCTGGGAGCTATCCTGTGCTGTGTAACATTATGGTAGTCTCTTCTTGAAAACGTATTATGCTATGTCTAGCATTCAAATAGTAAATATAGTCATAAAACTATTTTGCAATTAAATTTTGTTCCACCACAACCTGACTGTTGCTATCACATGAGACTTCTTGCCCCACTTCATTTCTCTCTGAAAGATTTATCACTTTCAGCACACATATGTACAGCAGAGAATACTGCAGGTGCACTGCCCCATCTCCTCTTCAGAGTAAACACTCATCCTCTATCTCACTGGTCAGCAAACTCATTAGTCAACAGAGCCAAATATCAACAGTACGATTAAAATTTCTTTTGAGAGTCAAATTTTAAACTTAAATTATATAGGTAGGTACATTGTTATTAACTTAATTAGGGTACTCCTAAGCTGGCCTTTGCTAAAAATGTTGTCATCTGATTGAGGTACACTCAAGGGCCCAAAGAACCCCAGGTGGCTCATGAACCGAGGTTTGCCGACCACTGCTGTATCCGATAGGAAGTTAGGCTGCTGATGGAATATAATTTCAAATGTCAATGGGAATGTATTGCTTTGGCCTCTAAGAGATCTACCTAACTTAAAGCTACAGCTCCACCAGCACTAACCGAAAAGTCCAGTGATGCAGGAATTCAAAGGCCAGGAGCTGAATGACTATCTGGCTCCAAAGTGCCCTGTAAAACTGGCTGAGGATTTACATTCAACCACATTAATAGTCAGCTTTCTGCTCTTCCCAGTCCTGCCTCCCACACTTCCTCAAAGGTACACCCGTCACACAGGACTACCTAATAAACTTCTGTATGAAACATTTTCTTTCAGAGTGGGAGCTTTTATTACTACAGCTAGGTAATAGAAAAGTCTTTGTTTGCCCTTGAAATTGTAAGGAAATCTACTATTATTCCCAAACTTGCCTTTGATCTTTAGTCTCATAAGAGTGTGCTTCTCTAAATTCCCCTGGTATATATAATAGAGCCAAGAATGAGTTCAGATTGCAATGTTTTCTCAAATTTGTTTCATTGCATTGGCCTTTAGGTTTCATATTCAGAAATTGGCTTCTAGCTTTTCACTTTGATCTTCTTCCTTGTCATTTTAATTTTTGTACCAACTTTCTGGAAAGAATGAAAAGCCTCAGTCCTCTTTCCAAATTACCATTAAAATACACATGCCATGATATCTCATATCTTAGGTAAAACTGGTATGAATGAGTATATAATACTGATGTTTTATCTAAAATTCTCTAAAGTTTTGTATTTCCAGGAGGCCTTATTTTCATAATTTACCTTTTATACCAGGCACTTTCAGTGTTCAACTCTCAATTTTAAAAGTTCCTTAGGTGAAATATAGATATTCAGTTATCCTAGAATTGAATTTGTCTTGCTATCAACTACCAATAAGCAATGCCATTGAATGCAACCAAATTGTAAATTTCTACCCAAAATGCTCAATAAAACAATTTAAATGCTCCAATTCAGCAGTTCATATGACATTTATATTATCACTAGAGGCCCAGTGCAGAAAATTTGTGCATTGGGGATAGGGGGATCCTTCAGCCCAGCCTGCTCCCTTTCAAATCAGGGACCCCTTGAGGGATGTCTGACTGCTTGTTTAGGCCTGATCCAAATAGGACTCTCTCACAATCCAGGACCGTTCCCAAATGCTCACCTGCCTGCCTTCCTGATTACCCCTAACCACTTCTGCCTGCAGCCTGATCACCCTAACCACTTCCCTGCCAGCCTGATTGATGCCTAACTGCTTCCCTGCAAGCCTGTTTGCCTGTAACTGCCTTTCCCTGCAGATTTAATCACCCCCAACTGCCCTCCCTTGCAGTCCTGGTCCCTCCTCACTGCCCTCCCCTGCTGGCCTGATCACCGACAACTGCCCTCCCTTGAAGGCCTGGTCCCTGCCAACTGCCCTCCCCTGCTGGCCATCTTGTGATGTCCATCTTGTGTCTACATGGGGGCATGGGGGCAGGATCTTGTGACCACTTGTGTGATGGAGTGATGGTCAATCTGCATGTTACTCTTTTATTAGATAGGATAGAAGCTTGGTGCATGGGTAGGGGCCAGCTGGTTTGCCCTGAAGGGTGCCCTGGATTAGAGTGGGTGTTCCATTGGGGAATGGAGTGGCCTGAGTGAGGGGCCTGTGGTGGTTGGCAGGCTGGCCACACCCCTGGCGACCCAAGCAGAGGCCCTGGTATCTGGAATTTATTTATCATCTACAATTGAAACTTTGTAGCCTGGAACAGAGCCAAGCCTTCTGCTCTCACAGCCATTGAAACTTTGTTGCCTTAAGCAGAGGCCTGGGTGGCTAGGGTTTGTGCAATGCTTGGCTTCCTCCATCTTCCTCCAAGCCTGCTTCCTGTTCTCTCTGTGGCTGTAGCTATCTTGATTAGATTAATTAGCATACTCACTCTGATTGGCAGGTGGGCATGGCTTTTGGGTTTGATGGAGGTATGGGCAATTTGCATATTACTCTTTTATTAGATAGAATATAGAATTGCTTCCACATGCTTCTATAGGTCTTACAAAAGATTAGATTTAGATCACTATTATATGTTTATGAATAATTTCCAAACACATTGGTCTTAAATCTAGAAGATTTTATTCCTAAAAATTAATACAGAAATATAGCTATTAATAATTCTAATTATTTTGAGATATGCAAGTTAATGCCTAGGTGAAATCATGTTATACCTGATTTCTTGTTTAGTGTTCATTGCAATGATAACCACAGAGAAGTAACAGAGAATGTATGTATGCCTGATTTTGTAGATATGATCCAGTATGATTTATAGGCATGAAACAGAGTTATGACAAAATAAAAAGTTGTTTTTATATTGAGGTTTTTGTTTGGATGTGTTACAAATATAGTTAAATATTTATTCAGCATACATCCTCTCTTCTCTCCCCATAAATAAAATTAAGATGAATTTTCATACTACAGATTTGTTTTGGGGCCAGGGTATTTCTTGACTTTAATTAACATCTTCATTCAGTCAGGGTAAAAAATGCTACTTGAAGAATCTATTGGGTACTATTCTCAAATCATTCTACCATCATTTATACAAAACACTTTTGGTCTCTTTAAATATAAAACCTTATTTCAAGTTTGCTTGCTAATGGAAATCAATTTATTTTCTACAGCCCTCACTAAGCAATGTAGAAATTCCTCACAAAATCCTCTTTTCTCTTCTTTCAGTCTTTTGATTTTTATTATTCCTTGGTAGCTGTGAATACTGCTTATTCTTTGAAGGTTTCTTTTCAGACTTTTCTGTTACCAACTTATTTGCTTTTTTAAACTTTTAATCAGAACTGGGATTGTGCAGGGGTTTCATAAGGGATCAGCCCCCAGGCCCCCTCCCCACACACACCAGATTCCTAGTTCCAGCAGGTCTCCCCAAGAGGACCTCATCAGCTGTTTTAAGAATCAGAAGATACAGATGTTGATAAGTCATTGATATTTTCCTTCATTTAATAAGTTACCCTTTAATCAATATTGTCAATTTCACAACCCACAAAGATCTTTTAAATCTTTTATTAAGAATGGTAAAGGGATAGGAAATTTAGTAGGTATTTCTTCTCTTTGTTTTCCTTTATTCCTAAATGAATGTCTCTCTCTCTCTCTCTCTCTCTCTCTCTCTCTCTCTCTCTTTTTCTCCTTATTCTTTTTTTTCAGTCCAGTTTTAAGAAACAGTTGGCAAAATAAGAGAATGCATTTCTCAGTCCCAGTCTCATCCATTTCCCATGTCTTATTTCTAGCTTTAATTCCTTTCTGCCTTGAAAACTGGTAATTGTTCATTTGCCAAGGGCTCAAGTAGATCTTTAGAAACTTCATAAATGCATCCAAGTTGTATTTGTCCCAACCTTTAGGGCTCACAGTCTCAGAGGCAGTTTTCCTTTTTCAATGCATATGTAATCTTATATTTCTGCCTTAATTTCTGTTGGAAATGCCATGTTTAGTACCACATCCTGGAAATACATCCAGTGAGACAGGAGAAGGAGTTAATTTTGTCACAGAGACATGAGGAAGTTAAAGAAGAAAGAGAGCCCCTCCATATGCTCTGTAAACTGACATAAGGGGGAAAGAAAAGGATGTTTTTAGGTTTTCCTATGTATTCCATTTATATGTTGTTCATCTAATAATGAACCTTGTTTTTCTGGTAATGCTATGAAGTCTTTGTAAATATTAACAGCATGTTTAAAGGCTTTACATGTTTATTGATTCATAGATTCCTTGGATAATTAATTGTTCCAATCTTGTGCACATTGTGCTCTATTTTAGGAGTCAATTATTTTTAAGTAAACACATATGTATATATTAATTATAAACACACACACACACACACACACACACATATATATATATATACATACTTACATACATATATATTATATACTTTTTCATTCATTCCTACCTTTAAATTTTGCTTATAGTAGTTTTTTGGTTGGACTACCATTTAGACTTTAGATCAATATTTTTCTGAGTGGTTTCTGTCCTAGGTTTAAAGTTTAGAAATGCCTTTTACATATCAAAATTTCATTTATTCACTATTGTAGCTTTGTTTCCATATTTTTATATTATTTTAAAAGTTCTTAAGATAAATATTCCATTTTTTAAAAAAAAGGTTTTCTAAAAGTTGCTCGACTTTTCTTAAAATTAAATTTACTGAGATTTTATTTTAATAAAATATTGAGGAAGTTTTATATTTGTGGTTTAATGTTTCCATCAAAATCTTGAATAATAACTATCCAATTTTTTAAAAAAATCTCATTCAGAGATTTGTTATTATCAAGTGTTCTTCTGCCTGTGTTCCATGAATACAGCTTCAATATACAGTGGTATATATATATATATATATATATATATATATATATATATATATGAAATCAATATATATGTTTCAGAGAAGAAGGGAGAGGGGGAAAGAGAGAGAAACATCAATGATGAGAGAGAATCACTGATAAGCTGCCTTCTGCATGCCCCCTACCAGGTATCAAGCCCTTAACCCAGACATGTGCCCTTGATGGGAATTGAACCTGTGACCCTTCAGTCTGTAGGCCAACACTCTATCTACTGAGCAAAGCCGGCTAGGGCAACAGTGAGATATTTTTAATAAATATGTTGAATTAGTAATTTTCTCAAAAAATGAATATATATGTAGAAAATACTGTGGACTTATCAGAAATCTTAGCCTTAGTGTATTTTATTTGGGAGAAGGGAAACAGAAAAAGAATACCTATTGAAAAAAATTATGTATTGATCATGTGGCATAGTGTCAGAATCTACACTATTTTTTATGTATATCATGAATGCCTAAAGTATAAACCCAGCCGGAACCGGTTTGGCTCTTTGTTTTGTAAATCAGTTAAAATCTACCAGAGAAAAGAGTTTAATTCACCTCTGAATGATCACGAAGTCATGATTCTTTCAAATAGAGCAAAAAAAGAGCGATTTTTTGGACTCTGGATTACCTTTACATGCCCTTCTTTATTTGAAACAAACAAACAAAAAAATGCAATTTGAGATGGGAAGTAAAATAATAATAATAATAATTTTAAAATTAGGAACAACTCTCATTGACATTCATCTAGTCCTTAATATAATTAACAAAAAAATATTTAGGACTCAGATGGTTTTTATTTATTTATTTATTTTCAGAAAATATTGCTTAATGCCACACCAGACTATAATACCTTCTAACACAACTTGGATTGCTACAATAGATCAACAAATCAATATTAAAAAGCTGGGGAGGAAAAATAGTATAGATGTTTAATAAAGAATGTTTTTGCTGAAATCGGTTTGGCTCAGTAGATAGAGTGTTGGCCTATGGACTGAAGGGTCCCAGGTTCAATTCTGGTCAAGGGCACGTGCCTTGGGTGTGGGCACATACCCAGTGGAAGATGTGCAGGAGGCAGCTGATCCATGTTTCTCTCTCATCCATGTTTCTGGCTCTCTTTCTCCCTTCCTCTCTGTAAAAAAATCAAGAAAATGGGTTAAAAAAAGAATGTTTTTATTTTGAACTATTAATTAATAAAGTATTCATTATGTGACTCCTTGGAATGATGATTAAAATCAGAAGCTCTAAGGTCCCAGTATCTGGGTTCAAATCCCAAACTTTAAGGCTACAGTTGTCGAGGTCAGGCATGTTATTTAACTTTTATAAATATTAAATTAGTTCTTCTGAATTAAGTAAATTAATAATAGCCACCTGAGTAGTGCAGAGATTAAATGAGATAATTTACATGGAGACCTGTCACCTAATCAGTAATGAGTAATGTTAACATGATTAATATTAACTGGGAAATAGTGATAATATGAAGTCAAGCAATGTGGAGGCAGCATCCTGAATACAAACTTTCTTGTCCACTATTTTCAAACGCAGGGCAAAAACAGTGTTCAAATCAAGCTGTTGGCTGAATAGAATTGTCAACTTTGAGGGAAAAACACACATACTCATATTATAGAGGCCCAAAAGGGCCAAGATAAATAGATTCTGAGAAAATGGATCCCAAATTTATAAAGCAAAAAACCCCACACATTTGTTATCAACATATGTTTATTCACAATTTAACTTTTTAAATAACCATCTTTAAACTGCTTTTAACTGTTTAAATTACCATGGAATCTTAAATTATTCTTTTCAATACTATCTTTTATAACTTAAGCATTAATACTTTCTACCAAAAAAATATATCAAATTTACTTTGAATAGCAAACAAACTGGTTTAAAATACTGAGAGATATTTCTTTGTTGTTGTTACTTATTTCTGTCTTTCTATTTGAAAGCTACATAAAGTACAAGAGCAAAGATGGAATTATGTGAACATGAGGGAGTAAACATGCTCAAGGAAAATCACTTGGAATATAGGAAACTGGCCTTTAATGCTCAAAAAAATCTAGAAAACTGGCTTACATTGACTATTATTACGTTTTAACAAATGTACTTTTTTGTATACTTTCTAGGCTCAGAAAAAATTGGAAGCAGCCTAGAAGCTTTATGTGGTGCAAAGTCAGGAGGCTACGGAAGCTCTGTGTGACAGAGCTCAATTAAGAGGAAGAAGCAGCAAGGAGCTTTGTGGAGAGAGCAGAGGTGAATAATAAAGATTCCAGACAGCTAAGCATGAAGGTTAGGGAAAGGGACATCGACAAGGGTAAAAGTATCATTGCTCTAAGAACTGGCTTACATAACGCCTAGGGAATAAAAGATATATGTTAGTTTAGTGAGAAATTACAGAGTTGAGAGGAACTGAAAGCAAACATTTTTACTAAGTATGATGAAGGGATAGAAAATTTACTTCTACGTTAAAATATGTGTGAGCATAGGTGTATATTCTATATATAAACATAAAACATATACTAATGACATATCCATTATTGTATATGGAATATACAGACATAAATTATAACTTAAAATTATAAATTAAATGGTCAAACATAGTTGGTTCATTTGTTTTTGAGAACATATAAATGTTTTCATCTTGCAATTTGCCTAAAATGTACCCTGACCGTTTTGTTATTATGTTCTTAATTCTAATCAGGATCAGCACTATTATATTATATGATTCTTCTCCTAATTTCTTACTTTCTTCAAAGACAAGTTGATTAAAAATACAAGAGTGATTCTTCCATAACTTGACAGTTGTGCAGGTGTGCACGGTCGCTACATTGAAAGACTTGATATGAGGCATAGTAATTTTCATTAAAAAATTAATTAATGTAGAAATTCTGTTAAAATTTATCAAAGCTATATCAACACAACAACATTTTTCTTAAGTAGAGTAAAAGGAGTTACATTTGTGGTGTGAAATTAAGGTGATTCTAGTAACAACTTGTATGTTTCAGTGCAAATACCTACTGCAATTGGGAAGAGGAAATTGCATAATACAGACTCTAGCCAAGGGAGGTAAAAATCAATAAAAGTTTCCATTAGTGAGGGAAGACTTCCATCCTATGTCACATAAATCAGGGTGGTGCCTACAGGGAGTAAAGAGTGTTCAGAGAATGATGTGGTACAGATAAAATATTAAAATAAAGATTAAATTTTTCTTCTCCAACCTTTAAAGATGGTATCAATGGCTAACATTTTCAGTGAGGTTATTTCATATCTTTTAATGTCTACTAAAATTCTAAAGAGGGGGGGGGGGACTACAAAACTCTAAAACATGTTATTGAGAATATTCTTTCTAAAAGGACCCCAGCTTCTGTTTATGGACCTGAGTTATAATACAGGGGTAGAGCAAGTAGTCTAAATGTGAAGATGGCATGGACACATTTGGAAGTTATTATGATAATGGTATTTATTGATAGCATTACCCTTTTACACACAATATACATAAAAGTACAGAACAAATATGTATAACATAAATAACAAAATGTGTTCAAATGATTCAAATTTATTTTTCTGAACTTTTGCATGTTGGTATGCAAA
This sequence comes from Lasiurus borealis, assembly GCA_004026805.1. Lineage (NCBI taxonomy): Eukaryota > Metazoa > Chordata > Mammalia > Chiroptera > Vespertilionidae > Lasiurus > Lasiurus borealis. Next base: position 40,155 of record PVJN01012035.1, on the reverse strand, counting down.
AAGTTAAAGTGTTCTACTAATTAAAAAAAAACAAACACATTCATAATTATAATTGTACTATAGGCCCAGTGCACAAAATTCATGCACTGGGGAGAATGTCCCTCAATTCAGCCTGCACCCTCTCCAATCTGGGACATCCCTCTCACAATCTGGAACCACAGGCTCCTAACCACTTGTCTGCTTGCCTGATTGCCCCATAACTGTTCATTTGCTGGCCTGATTAACACCTAATGCTCCTCTGCTAGCCTGATTGCCCCCAACTACCCTCCCCTGCTGGCCTGATCACCCCAAGGCTTCCATTAGTATAGATATGACCCTTCACAGAAAATTTTACTAATCCTACTTTAGAATACGGGCTTGACAATTGAATCATTGGGACCAGACACCAAGATTTCCTTTCTTTGAATAGTGGAGGGAATAATTATCTTGTCTTTAAGTTGCCCTGAAATTAAAATGAGATAATGACTTAGAGAAGTACAAAAGCATCATATAAAGACAACTGTCTTTTTCATGTACTGAAAAGACAATAAAGTGATAAAATGAAAAACACTATTACTATTTTCCTCTTTCCTTCCTTTATAGTCTTTATTTAAACTTTGAACTTTATAAAAATTTAACTCCAATTTTAATTTATTTGCATTCAATATTATTTTGTATTGTTTTCAGGTTTTGTATTCGCTACAGAATAATAGTTAGACAATAATGTACTTTACAAAGTGTTCCCCAATATTTCCAGTACCTAACTGGCAACATACCATCATTACACCATTATGGACTATATTCCCTATTTAAGTGACAGTGAGTTTACAGATTCCTTATAGTCTGTCTTTGTGTTGTTTGCCTTTCCTTTTCTTTCTCACTTCTTTCCTCTTTTTCCTTATATAGTATCTCAATTGGCCATCAAAGCTCAGTGAAGGCACTAGAACATGCTGGTTAGCACTGGCAGCTTTTCTGAATCACGTTGGTCAGTCCGGTACCCTGCAGTGCGGCACCCTCCACTGAGGTGGCACTGCCCCTCAACCCCTGCCTCAGGGCAACGGGTCCTTGCCCCTCTGCCTGGGTGTTCTTCCATGCCCCTTGATCCCTGACCATAATCTCTCTCTCTGCAGGCAAGCCAGATCCCTGATCCCTGTCCATCAGTTCCCTGCTCTAGTCCGAACCCCCTCTGGTGCACCCCACCTCACCGGGGGTTTTGCCTTTGATATATGGCATTGGTAAGAGCACACTCCTAGCAAGCCTGGTACCCAGAGGGGCACTGGATCATTTCTTTGCCAGAATGTTAGATGTTGCAGTAGCATTTGCAGATGTCACCCAGAGCCTGCTGGCGAAGGCAGTACCTTGTGGGGTGTCCTCATAAAGTCGTGGTCTGCAAACTGCAGCTCCCAAGCCACATGATGCACCTTGCCCCCTTGAGTGTGGCTCTTCCACAAATACAATGCCCTGGGAGAGAATATTTTGAAGAAGTGGCATTAGAAGAAGTTTAAGTTTAAAAAAAATTTGTCTCTCAAAATAAATTTCGATCTTTGTACTGTCGATATTTGGCTCCCTTGACTAATGAGTTTGCCAACCACTGTCATAGAGGAATGGTGAGGCGCCGCTCAGCGCCCCTTGGAACACTGGCCTCCTGGCCAGCCCTTTGCTAAAGCTGTGGCACTCGCCCTGGAGCTGCCCCTCAGGCAGCCCCGCAGTTGGGCCTTGAGCCTCTTCTTCCACATTCCGCCTTCACCCATCCCTCTCTCCTGCAGTGCTTGAGCTCCAGGTCCAAAAGAAAAGAACCAAGACCAAGAAGGGCCGAGACCGGTTTGGCTCAGCGGATAGAGCGTCGGCTTGCAGACTGAAAGGTCCCAGGTTCGATTCCGGGCAAGGGCATGTACCTGGGTTGCTTGCACAACTCCAGAAGGGGGCATGCAGGAGGCGGCTGATCGATGTCTCTCTGTCATCGATGTTTCTGACTTTCTATCCCTCTCTCTTCCTCTCTGTAAAAAATCAATAAAATATATTTCAAAGTCCCATTCTCTGGATTTCCTCCCACACCTCCTCTCTGAGCTATATCTGAACAGGCACCTCCTCTCTGAGCTATATCTTGAACAGGCACCGTGTGGCCCAGACACATGGCCACTGAGCAGCCTAGTAGAGTCAGTCTCTGAGAAATTGTAAATCTGTGGCCAGAGGCCCTATCTGGGTCTCAGCAACTCCAAGCCTGCAATGATCACAGGGCCCATGGGAATGGCTAAGCAGGCCCAGCCACTCCTCCTTGGGGGAGTTGTTTCCTGAGCCCTGTAGGTGTGGGTAGGCAGGCCACTATTCCTCCTGGGGCCTACAGTGGACCCAGACCTCATGCCTCATGGGTGGCATCTGGTGCTGCCCATCCTGCCTCCCAGGGCCTGGATGAACTAATATCTTGCCAGTGGTGTTTGGCACTGCCCGCCAGGCTTCCCCCACTTCATATGCACTTGGACCCCCAGGGGTGGGCCATGACACTGCCTGCCCAGCCTGCATATGCAAATTTACCCACTGTCTTTGATAGGTTAATTTGCATACTCATCTGATTGGCTGGTGGGTGTGGCTTGGTGTAGTAGAGTGATGGTTAATTTGCATGTTTCTCTTTTATTAGTGTAGATTTGTTTGTTTGCTATTAATTTTTACTATTAATTGCATTGCTACTCATTTCTTCGATGATCATAATTTTATATTTATTTCTACTATTTTGTGTTTTGCTTTTATTGCAGTGAAAGAGTATAACTTGTCAGTGTTTACTAGCTAATTAAAATTAAAAATGGTAGAATTTAAACAATAAAGGAAAAGATGGCTCTTACTGGAGATAAAATATAATGAAAGGAAGGTAAAATGTGGGTTGGAAATATTAAAAGTCAAGTCTAATTTGAGCAAAAGAAAAATCTGAAATTAACTCCAATAATTTATGATTGTTATAAAGAAGACCATGAAAGAAAATTTAAATATAAATAATTATAAAAAGAAGTTTAACTTAATAACTAAAGAAAACAAACTGTAGCCTAAAAGATGTTTTATTTTATTAAAAGAGATTTCCTATCTAAAAAGAGTAATATGCAAATAGACTGTACCTCCATTAAACCCACAAGCCCTACCCACCAGCCATGCCCACCATCCAATCAGAGTGAATATGCAAATTAACCCAACCAAGATGATTAAGGCCACAGAGATAACAGCAGGGAGGCTTTGGGTTGCTCCTGGTGATGGAGGAAACCAAGCTTTCTGCAAACATTAGCAGGCCCAGACCTCCGCATAAGACAACAAAGTTTCAATGGCTATGCAAGCAAAAGGCTTGGCTCTACTCCAGGCTACAAAGTTTCAATTGTAGAAGAAAATTAAGTCCCAGATACCAGGGCCTCTGTTTGGGTCGCCAGCCTGCAAACCACCACAGGCCCCTCGCCCAGGCCACCCCATACACCAAGGGAACCCACAGCCTGATCCAGGACACCCTTCAGGACAAACCAGCTAGCCCCCATCCATGCAACAGGCCTCTATCCTATCTAATAAAAGAGTAATATGCAGATTGACCATCACTCCAACACACAAGATGACTGCACCATGGGGTCAAAAGATCCTTCCCCCATGTGGACACAAGATGGCCAGCAGGGGAGGGCAGTTGGCAGAGACCACACCTGCAAGAAAGGGCAGTTGGGAGTGATCAAGCCTGCAGAGGAGGGAAGTTAGGAGTGACTAGGCTAGCATAGGAGGAAAATCAGGGGTGACTGGGCCTGCAGGTAAGAACAGTTAGGGGTGACCAGGCCCACATGGTAGGGCAGTTAGGGGCAAACAGCCTGGCAAGGGAGCAGTTAGGCATCAATCAGGCTGGCAAGGAAGTGGTTAGGGGGTGATCAGGCTGGTAGGCAGAAGTGTTTAGGGGCAATGAGGAAGGCAGGCAGATGAACAGTTTGGAGCCAGCAGTCCTGGATTGTGAGAGCGGTGTCCGACTGCTCCTTTAGGCCCAATTCAGGTAGGTAGGATTGGGCCTAATCGTGCAGTCAGACATCCCTCAAGGGGTCCCAGGTTGGAGAGGGAGCAGGCTGGACAGAAGGATCCTGCCCCAATGCATGAATTTCATGGACCTGGCCTCTAGTGTATTTATAAAAGCTAAAGCAAATTGTATACTCACAAAAGCTAAAGTCACAACTATATGCGTTTTCTGTAGATTTTCTGCATCTCAAAACTTAATTATTTTTTAAATCTTAATTTATCTGTACACAATTATTTACTGTGTTCTTGGCTTTACATAATGGTACTAATAATTGTCTTTTTTAAAATAGATTATCTCTTTTATCTGCATTGCTTATAACATTTTTTTCTCTCTTAGAGTTAAATTTCACTTATTTAAAAAGGTACTTACATTCTTTATCAGTTTTATGTTATTCTTTTTTAAAAAATATATTTTATTGATTTTTTTACAGAGAGGAAGGGAGAAAAATAGAAAGTCAGAAACATCGATGAGAGAGAGACATTGATCATCCACCTCCTGCACGCCCCACACTGGAGATGTGCCCGCAACCAAGGTACATGCCCCCAACCGGAATCGAACCCGGGACCTTTCAGTCCACAAGCCGACGCTCTATCCACTGAGCCAAGCCAGTCTCGGCAGTTCTTTGTTATTCTTAATAAATTATTCTTATCTTATGCTTCTTTGTTAATGTACCTTTTTATTTACATACAAATAATTTTTTTTATTTCTTACAATACTGAAAAATTTGAAGAATATCCACTGGAAAAAAATATCCAAGATGTCTGAAATTCAATTAAGTTGCAATCAAAATCCCAAGATGAGATTTATTTAAGTGAACATATGATCCAAACTGCATGCATACATTGGAGAATATTCAGGAGAATTTGAATAAGAACAATATGCATGAGCACCCACCCATATATCCAGATTTATTTTTGCAGCTATAGTAATTAAAACATTAGGTTAAGCATGGGTTATCTTGAAAGCTTTTGACTATTATGATAATGAGCCTGGATTTTATCCTATTTGTCAAGAGAAGGGTTTGGAAAGTTCTATGCAAGTGAATCATAATCTGATTTTCATTTCAAAAACATTACTCTGGTTGGAGAACTAACAACAGAGGTAAAGTATGGCATCAGGAGGACTAGTTTAGAGATCATTAGAGCTTTTAAGACAAGAGAATACAGTGGCTTGACTAGGATATGGAGATAGTAAATCGTTTGATTTAGGATAAATTTTCACATAATGACAATTAAAGTTGTTAATATAAATAAATTCCTGGTGATATGAGAATAAGAAAACATTAATGTTTAAATCAGATATGGAACCTAAAGAGTTGGAATGGATAATGGTGAATTTATTGGGTTAATACAGATTGAGACAGGAAGGAGTAAGTTTGAAAGGGGAAAATATAAGGTTTATTCTTGGATGGTTTACATTTGAAGTGTTTATTGGACATCCGAGTGGAGATGTAACAAATAGGGTTGGATAAATCTAGGTACAAAGACCAATATATAAATTTGAAATCATCAAAGTGTTTTGGTATTTAACCATATGTCAGAAGTGTAGTTATAAGATAAAAGATAATTTATTCCACTTAAAAATATATATGTGTCTGCTTATTATATAAGAAAAACCTAGTGAAATGTAATGATTACATAAAAAATGAAATAAAACATATTTCAAGCAGCTTAAGTTTCAACAGTATCAAACGGTGTTTACAGGTGAAGTGAAATGAAGATGGGTTTCGCCATCAGCTTGTCAAGGTTAAGATTATGTGACAATTAGAGGCCTGGTTCATAATATTCATGCATGGGGATGTATGTCCCTCAGACCAGCCTGCACCCTCTCCAATCTGGAAACCCTCAATAGGCAGTAGGACATCTCTCTCACAATCTACTACTATTGGCTCCCAATTGCTCGCCTGCCAGCCTTCCTGATTGCCCTTAAATGCTTCTACCTGCCAGCCTGATCACCCCCTAACCACTCCCTTGCCATCCTAATTGATGCCTAACTGCCCCCCTGCTACCAGCCTGTTTGCCCCTAACTGCCCTCCCTTGCAGGCCTTGTACCTCCCAACTGCCCTCCCCTGCTGGACATCTTGTGGTGGCCATCTTGTGTGTTGGAGTGACACTCAATTGGCACATTACTCTATTATTAGGTAGGCTGGAGTCCTGGTGCACAGGTGGGGGCCAGCTGGTTTGCCCTGAAGGGTGTCCCAGATCAGGGCGGGGATTACCGTGGGGCTTGGAGTGACCTAGTAGGGCAGCCTGTGATGATTTGCAGGCCAGCCACACTGACCCAAGCAGAGGCTCTGGTATCTGTGATTTATTTATCTTCTATAATTAAAATTTTGTAGCTTTGAGTAGAGGCCTGAGCCTGCCATGTTGTGTGGAAAGCTTGGCCTTTTCCATTGTGGAGGAAACCCAAGCCTCCTGCTCACTTTGTGGCTGCAGCCATCTTGATTGTATTAATTTGCATACTCACTCCTGATATGATGGTGGGCGTGGCTTGCGTGTGTAGGAAAGTGATGGTTAATTTGCATATTACTATTTTTAGATAGGATTGCAGACTTTGTTTTAGTGGGATATTTTTATTTTTATTTATTTATTTTTTTACATGAAGAAGCTTTATTTCAAAAACACACTTGTTTATCAGACACTTCATTATGGTAGGGAGAGATATATAAAAGACAAAGGAAATATGACCAGATAACAATAGTCCATCCACAAGAACTGTCTGCGGCAGCCAGTGTTGCCAGCACCTCCCTTCCACGGCATAAAGACAAGTCCTAAAAACAGCCTTGTCTACCATATGCCATTCACTAAGTGCACTCTAACTATTTTGGAGCCACATGAATAATGGTAAAATAAAAATAAAATGTGTTTGAGTATTTTAATCACCCACTGACATCTGAAAAATATTTTTAAATAGCAACTATTAATAAATTACATGAAATTTTCACATAAAACAGAAATAAAAATCTCACTATTTCACAGAATTATAGCTGCTGGAATTAATGAACAAAGACAATTAAAAATAGGTTATGTGCCCCACCTGGTTTGGCTCAGTGGATAGAGTATCATCCTGCAGACTGAGGGGCCCTGGTTTTGATTCTGGTTGGGGGGACATGCCCATGTTGCAGGCTCGGTATCCAATGTGGGGTGTGCAAAAGGCAGCCAATCAATGATTCTCTATCATCATTGATGTTTTGGTTTCTCTCTCTCTCTCTCTCTCTCTCTCTCTCTCTCTCTCTCTCTCTCTCTCTCCTTTCCTCTTTTAGGTCAATAAAAATATATTCTAAAAAATAGGTACTGTTTTAGTCCATGTATTCTAGTGCTGGTTTATTTATTTATTTATTTATTTATTTTGTGTGTGTGTGTGTGTGTGTGTTTATTTTCCTTTTCTTTCTAAGGAAATAACCTTCTTTTTTTACATTTTTAATAGAAATTTATTGTTAAGATTATTACAATTGTTCCTCTTTTTTCCTCTCATTGCTCTCCTCCACCTAATTCTCACCCCACCCTCTGCCATTACCTTCCTCCTCCACTGTCCTCATTTATAGGTGTACAATTTTTGTCCAGTCTTTTCCCACACCCCAAGAATTGTCATTTCACTCGCTTTCTATGCCACTGATTCTATTATATTCACCAGTTTTTCTGTTCATCAGATTTTTTATTCACTTGATTTTTAGATTCACTTGTTGATAGACATGTATTTGTTGTTCATAATTTTTATCTTTACCTTTTTCTTCTTCCTCTTCTTAAAGAATACCTTTCAGCATTTCATATAATACTGGTTTGGTGTTCATGAACTCCTTTAGCTTTTTCTTCTCTGTGAAGCTCTTTATATGCCCTTAAATTCTGAATGACAGCTTTGCTGGGTAGAGTAATTTCAGTTGTATCTTCTTGCTATCCATCATTTTGAATATTTCTTGCCCCTCCCATCTGGCCTGCATATTTTCTGTTGAGAAATTAGCTGACAATCATATAGGTGCTCCCTTGAAGATAATTAACTATTTTTCTCTTGCTACTTTTAACATTCTCTCTTTGTCTTTTGCTCTTGGCATTTTAATTATAATGTGTCTTGATATAGATTCCTTTTGTTTGGGGTTCTGTGTGCCTCCTAGATTTGTTATTTCTTTCACCAGGTGGGGGAAGTTTTCGGTGATTATTTCTTCAAATAGGTTTTCAGTATCTTGCTCTTTTTCTTCTTCTTGCACCCCCATAATTCTGATGTTGGTACACTTGAGGTTATCCCAGTGGCTCCTTATACTATCTTCAAATTTTAGGAATCTTGTTTCTTTTTGCTTTTCTGGTTAAGTATTTTTTGTTTCTTTGTATTTCAAATATTTGACTTGATTCTTGTGATCCTCTAGTCTGCTGTTAGGTCTCTGTATAATATTTTTTTATTTCAGTCAGTTTAATTTCTAGTTAGTCCTTTTTCATATCCTAGAAGGTATTGTTAAATTTATCAGTCTTTTCTAGGAAATTCTTGAATAACCTTATAACCATGGCTTTGAACTCTATATTCAGTGGTTTGCTTTTCTCCATTTCTTTCATTTGTGATTTGTTTATTTGTCTCTGCATTTTTGCTGATTTCCTGAGTTGGTAGAGTAGCTTTGTGTGCTAGGAGTCATATAGGGCCTAGTGACTCAGCCTCCCCCAGTTACCTGAGGTGGACACTTTTGGTGCACCCCTTTGTGGACTGTATGTACAGCCTTGTTGTAGTTAAGTCTTGATTGTTATTTGTATCACTTACCTCCAGGCCAATTGGCTGTGAGGATGAGCTGTATCTATGCTGGGAAAACTTCTGTGCTCAAGACACCCTTATGAGACAAGACTTGCAATATTGAAAGGCCTCTGTATTCAGCTTGGATAGGACAGAGTCGCAGGGCTGAGCAGCAGCCTTGACTTCTCATCAGCTCTGCCCTCTGAGACCCCTGGGTCTCAGTGTCCCTTGATAATCACTTCAAGCACCTCTGAGAAAAAGCTGTCCTGGAGTTTCACCCACTGCCAGGCAGTCCAGTTTGTCCCTGAATGAGTCTTGATTTCCAGAAACTCACCTGGAATAGGAGTTCAGTGCATTCGAGACCTGCCATCTCCCTCCCACTTTAGAAAGTGAGCCACACACTGAGCTGTCCATGCCCTTGGCAGTCTGTTCTCTCTGTGGATGTGTGTCTCCAGACCTCTGCCTTCTGTAGCTCCCCTGAACCTCAGTGTGCTTTATCTTTTCCCGACGTTCCAGATTCACCCCAAATGGCTCTGGGTTCCCAGAGTCTTATCTGGGACTGAAGTTCAGCATTGTGAGGAGCTTCAGTCTCCCTTCCACTCGAGGAAGCCAGCCACATACTCAGCTGCCTATGCTCTCAGCCACCTGTCCTCTCCACACACATGCGTCTCCATACCTCAGCATTTTGCAGCTCCTCTGAGTATCAATGTGCTTTCCTCTTTCCTTCTAGTTGTAGTATTTCCACTCAGCCAGCTTTCCTGTGGTTCTGGATGGTGTCCGTTTTGTCTTTTAGTTGTACTTTTGATATTGTTGCGTGAGGCAGCAGTTTAATTGTTTACCTATGCCATCATTTTAGTTTCTCCTAGTGGGATATTTTTAGTACGTTGAGGAAAAAAATTACATACAGAAGTTCTGATGCTAAGTATAGATAATGTTCTAGGCATTTTGGTACAAAAAGGGGCTGTGTGATAAAGCAGTAGCTGGAAAAGGAAGAGACACAGTTAAGGGAGAATTCCTTTAACAATGTATTTTTGCTAATGGGAATATTCCAGTAAAATGAACCAAATCAAGAAAGGCAAAAGACAAAGAAAATAAAAGGAACAAACTCAGCAATAACCCTTGAGAAAAAGGAAATGGAATGGAATCCAGTGCACATGTGAACTTGTTGGCTTTTGATGGGAATAGAGACGGGTCTCTGATTAAAAGAAAACAGATATATTGAGACAGGTAGGTAAGGTAAGCTAATGAATTGGTTATTAAATAAAGTTAGCATTTATTTTATTGAAATAAAAACAAATCAACATCTAAGATGCAAGTTTAGAAATTGAGGTGTAATGAGAGGGAAGACCATCTAAAATCATTTAAAGATTGGGAAAGTAAATTGAGTCGGAGAAAGGCAGTGGGAATTCTATAGAGTGATAAGTCCCGAATTTAGTTCTTCTAAGTTAGTCATAAAGAAGCAAAATCACACATACAAAAATACTGATGATTTTGAGTTCATTAAAGAATAATAAATATAAGAAAATATGTTTTTTAAATAAAGTTAAAATGACAAGTTAAATACTAAGATGGTGCTCATATAAAACAGACAAAAGATTAGTATATTAATACAGGTACAAAATTATTGAAATAATAGAAAAGTAAAGCAACTAGATAGAAATATCACCAAAAGATTTCAATAATTATAGAAATGTGAAGGCAATTTTGCTAAGAAATTCACATTATGAGCACATTAACATTTCACATCCAGTTGGCTGGCAAAATTCTATGGTCAAATGTTTTGGAATAATTGGGAAACCTAGAGCCTTCATACATTTAGAGAAGAGTATATTTTTTCCGTCATTTTGGAAAACCAATAGAAAATATCTAGAGTGTCTTGCGATATACACATTTATCTTCTGGTCTTGAAGGGATATTTGAAAATCATAAGTATACTGAATTTGGTAATATACATATGTAAATACATTGCATGTATTTATATATTAAGTGAGAATATAAAAACTCAATGGAGAATACATATCAATTTTTGTATAGGATTACTTCTGGAAAGAGGTAGGGATTGGTTGGGTAAAGCTGTCCAGAATATGCAATATCTACTTACTAATAGTTACCTGGAATTAAATATGGCAAACTGAGTAATCTGGATGAAGTGATTATTTTCTCTACTAGTCTGAATGTTTGAAATGTCACAATTTAAAAATATAAATATCTTAATACATAATATATTTTATAGAGTTGTTCTTTATTAAAAACATATGCAAATTAAAGGCTTTCTCTCCCACCCCCCACCCCGTAGAAAAAGGAATAATTAAAAAGAAAAGATTTGCCTTAGCTGGATGGCTCAGTGGATAGAATGGCCCCCAGACTGCAAATTCCAAGGTTTAATTCTGGTCAAAGGCATGTCTCAGTTGCAGGTTGGATCCTCTGCTCAGGTCTGGGTACATACAGGAGGTAACCAATCAATCTCTCTCTCTCACGTGGCAGATTCTCTCTCTTTGTCTCTCTCCCTTCCACTCTATAAAAATCAATGAAAAAATGTCCTCAGGTAAGGATTAACAACAATAAAAATAACAGCTTTAATGGTAGGAACAGATATAATTTTTAGAATATATAACTTTTGCACAACATATTTAAAGAGACCCATATATATAAACTTATTTTCTCTTCTTTATAGGCACATAAGGAAAGTATTTTTTTCACATTTAACAGATTAGGAAATTGTAAATTAAATAACTTCTTAGCATTTAAAGAACTTTGGTTTATTATTGGGTAAGATGTTCCCTGACTCTTCCTGAAGGCCATATTTTAATGCACCAGGAATATGGTCTCCTCTAATATATCTGATTAAAGGCCCAATGCATAAAATTTGTGCAAGGAGCTCAGGCCTCACAGCTGCAGCAGCTTACCTCAACTCTCACAGCCCCAGCTTTGTCTGGAAGGTCATCCGGAAGAAAGTCTGGAAGGATATCTGGTCTAATTATCATATTACACTTTTATTATAGTAGACTACAGCAGTGGTCAGCAAGTTCATTAGTCAATAGAGCCAAATATCAACAGTACAATGATAGAAATTTCTTTTGAGAGCCAAAGTTTTTAAGCCTAAACTTCTTCAAAATAACTCACCCAGGCCATAATATTTTGTGGATGAACAACACTCAAGGGGCCAAGAGATGCATGTGGCTCATGAGCTGCAGTTTGCCAACCACTTACTGGAGGCCTGATGCACAGAAATTCATGCAATAGTGGGCCTTCTTTCCTCTGACTGCTGGTACCTGCTTGCCTCAGGCACCTGGGACCCGGGTTTCCCTATTCCAGCTGCCCGCAGTCACCTGGGACCTAGGCTGGCTTCCCTCTGGCCCTGGCTTTGTCAAGAAGGATATCTGGGATGATGTCCTGAAGATGTCTGGTCTGATTAGCATATTACCCTTTTATTATTATAGAAGATTAAGGGTTAGATTTTCACAACAGACAACTATAAACTAAAGTTGAGTTTATATTTTAAGTCAGATGGCTAATATGATTTATGAATACCTTTACCTAAAGCCAATTACGAATGATGTTAAATGGAATTAAATGAGTTTTAAATTAGATGATATATGTAAGATTCTTGGAACAGTGCCTGGAACTGTGGAGTATTATATAAGTGTTAGATACTATTGTCATTGTCATAATCCTCATAACTGCTGCTAAGTGTTGTTAGCAATACAAAGACAAGATGCTTGACTTTTTTAAATGGAGAATTTAATGTCTTTAATTTTAAAGACAAATACAAAAGAAAATCCTGTATACAACTAGCTTTAAATCATGGCAGAATGAAATAGGCACTATAATAAAGATATAAAACATGAGAATTTAGATTAAAGAAAGGCTAATTTTCCCTTTGAAATTTAGGGGGAAAAAGAAAATTGGTTAAAAAGGTCTAATTCTAACTTTGTAGGAAAGGAAAATAAAAAAAAATAAAACAAAAGAAGAGTATATTAGGTTAACAAAATAGTGTGAATAATGATAGAAGCAAAATATCCAATTATTTGGCTTGATGTGGGTGCGGATTGAGAGATGTGCTAGAAAAGTCTCTAAAATATTGTCATGCAGAGTTAAGCCAGGATGGCAACTAAGGAATTCATTTCATATCATTGAAAACATACAAAAGAATTTAAATCATTTGTTCTACTATTAAGTCTCTCTTTTTTTAAAAAAATATATTTATTGATTTTTTACAGAAAGGAAGGGAGAGGGATAGAGAGTCAGAAACATCGATGAGAGAGAGACATCAATCAGCTGCTTTCTGCACACTCCACACTGGAGATGTGCCCTCAACCAAGGTACATGCCCTTGACGGGAATCGAACCTGGGACCTTTCAGTCCTCAGGCCGATGCTCGATCCACTGAGCCAAACCGGTTCCGGCAAGTCTCTTGTTTAGTTAAATTATTTAACTGTACTTTTGGAATATTATAGACCAAAAATTTCTCTAAGAAAAGCTCAAATTTTCACATTTTCCTTTCCCTGTGTGTTTAAATATATCCTATCAAATCTCCTTGGATTTTTCCTACATATCAAAAGACCAAAACAACTGTGAGTACTATGCTTATTTTCCACACTAACTAAATACATTGTAAAAATCTACAGGATATACAATTTTATATTTAGATATGTAAAAGTAGAGTAGTATTGAATTATAACCAGAAGGATTAGATATTTCATATTAGTCCCAATTTTTTATTATTCTATTATTTTGCCTTTATTGTTTTGCTTCTTATTATGGTAAAGACATTTATGAACCACCATTATTCAGAGGAAAATAAATGTTCTTAATGACCCTATTTTTTTAATTTTTCAATTATAGTTGCCATTCCATATTATATTAGTTTCAGGTAGGCACCATATTGATTAGGTATATATATAACTTAAGAAATTATCCACTGATAGGTCTAGTACATACCTGGTATCATACATAGTTGTTATATTATTGACTATATTTTCAATTCTGTATTTTATATCCTGGTTCTTTTTTTGTTTCTTGTCCTTAGAATAAAAGAATTATATTAAATCAACTATCTTTGCTTGAATATGTAAAAGACCACCATAATACTACATAGAGTTTTAAGGAACTCATAAAGGCATTAGAAACTTAGAGATAGCAATCCATGTCTGATTTAGTTAATGGAAAACTTCAGAGGTATACTGATAAAATTGAATTATAATATTTTAAAACATAGATTTATGTGACTTCCGAACTAGGATAACCTTGACATTTTTGGTTTTATGATATGCATTCAATGTTAATCATTCAGAAAAATCTACCATAATTATGTTTTGAATGAATTACAGTATAAGGAAACTGTAATGTTTGCATAAAAAGGGTCATAATTAATTGAACATTTAAATTTATGATTGCATATGGCAATCTAAGAAATATAATTGAGCTTTAAATCAAATAATTTTTGAAGGGTAAATGTAATAATTTCTAATACTAAACAAGTATTGATTTAGACTTTATTCATATTGGCAGGACATAATGCTTCATAAGTTTACTTATAATTATTAAAAGCATTTCTATATCAATATTTCTTTATTTTCAATATTGCTTACTAAACCTACCTCTCCCTGTTGGATTACAGACATTAAGATTCTCATGTGTCTTTAAATGTTATTTGATATGTTTAGAACACAAGATGAAAAAAATCACAGAAGATCCTTATAGTATTTTTTGTTTTTTATAATCTGAAAATATATTTTAAAAAATCCTGGATAAAACACACCGTTATATTATTAGGACACTATGGAATCAGTCACAGACACTTATTCTCACACCTTCCTAAATTCATTCTAATTTATTCACTTATCCTGCAACCATTAAACCATTATTCTCCTTCTAATGCTTCCTCTTCCTGCTTTCCTCACTGCCAATTCTATGTTGCTATTGGTTTAATATCTAATGTATTGCAAATGGTGCCATGTGGTTATATAAAGAAAATTAGCTCCAAGAAAGTAAAAAATTCATTTAAGAGTTAATATATGAATATAATTCTATCTAATAAAAGAGAAGTATGCAAATTAACCATCACTCTGCTACACCTGCAAGCAATGCCCACCAGCCAGTCAGGAGCGAGCATACAAATTAACCCAACCAAGATGGCTGCAGCCACAGAATGAGCAGGAGGCTTGGGCATTCATGGCAATGGAGGAAGGCAAGCTTTCCATATATACTTAAGTGGCAGGTCCAGGCCTCCACTTAAGGCTACAAAGTTTCAATTATAGAAGATAAATAAATCCCAACAAAAATGGTGGCAGTCACGGAGCTGGCGAGAGCAGGAGGCTTGGGTTGCCCCCAATAATGGAGGAACCCAATCTTTCTGCCTGTCCTGGACATCCCAGGCCTCCACTCAGGGATACAATGTTTCAATTATAGAAGATAAATAAACCCAACAAAAATGGTTGTGGCCACAAAGCAAGCAAGAAGTTTGGTTCTGCTCAAGGCTACAAAGTTTCAATTATGGAAGATAAATAAATCCCAGATACCAGGACCTCCACTTGGGTCACTAGGGGGCATGAATGTCTTGCACACCACCACAAGTCCTTTGCCCAGGCTGCCCCATGCCCCAAGGTAACCCACACCCTGATCTGGAACACCCTTCAGGGCAAACCAGCTGGTCCCCACACATGCACCAGGTCTCTATCATATCTAATATAAGAATAATATGTAAATTGACCATCCAACACACAAGATAGCTTCCCCCATGTGGTCAAAGATGGCTGCCCCCATGTGGACACAAGATGGCCACCGCACAATGGCCAGCAGGGGAGGGCAGTTGGGAGAGACCAGGCCTGCAAGGGAAGGCAGTTGGGGGTAAAGAGGCTGGCAGGGTAGTGGTTAGGGTGTGATCAGGCTGACAGGCAGAAGCAGTTAGGGGCAATCAGGAAGGCAGGCAGGTGAGCAGTGGGAACCAGCAGTTCTGGATGGTGAGAGGGATGTCCGATTGCCCATTTAGGTATGATCCTACTGTATATCATAAAAATCTACAGAATATATGATTTTACATTTAAACATGTAAAAGAGATTAATATTGAATTATAATTGGAAGGCAGTAACAAATAGGGGGCCTTTTTCAGTTCTCATTTATATTTCAATCCTTGTCACCAGTATAGATTAATGCTGTGTTAATTTATATCTTTTATTAATTTTGTCATAAGTAATGAAGCCTTGGAATTTTACCCCAAAGTGTTTAGCACTTAATGAGCCTGGTCCTCCCAAAGCAAAATCTACTGCCTAGAACAAATGTCAGATATACACAGCTGAAATAACTGTAGAGTTTATCAGATGCTTTAAATCATTTTTCCAGTGTACTTCATCACAGTCTATTTGACTTAAACCTTGTTCATGGTCAATGCAGACCTTTATTTTGGTTGTTTTAAAGCTACTCATGGATGTTCACACCAATCTATTTAATTGGCCTTGTTAAATTCTTTCAGTCATATGGAACCAATACATAGACATATACTTGCTATACTACTCCTTAGGAAATTTCTAAATCTTTTAATCTGCCAAGTACTAAATGACTTCCTCTGTGCAAGACAGTCAAATCAATCACGCTACTTTGTGGATTACTGTATCAAGTAATTAAACAGACATTTCGAATTTGCTATGTTAGAAACACCAAGTAGAATAAATGTATTTTGTCTATTCATCTAATTCTGGGGAATGAGTTCTGATATATTTCAAAAGAGAATACCCTTAATATTTTTTCAAAGAAAAATGTGAATATCTGAGATATAAATATAAGCACTATTGTAAAGTCTATTTCATACAGTGGAATCTGACACTTATGTCCTGCAATGACCATCTCTCCAAATCATTTTTTTTCCTATTGGACTTAGAGATATTATGATTTTGTCATTAAGATTTTTAATAATATTATAACTGTGGTTTTGTTTTACAGTATTGCATTCTTAAAATATATCAGAGGGAGTGACCAAGTTAAAGTTGGAAAGGATACAGTGTATAGAGCTGCACTGGATATTTCTGGTGCTGGCAATAACTCAAAAATTCACAGCTCATTTCACTCTCCATACTATTCGCCATCTAACTTCCTGGATATTCATCAACTCAGTAGGGACTTGGGACCCATTCTCTACTCTTCCCTTATGAATATTTTATTGCATATAAGTGACAGAAAGTTCAGTTCTCTAAATCTTACTGCATGTTTCATTGACTCTTTCCCTTACTGGCTATTGCAAAACCCTTATTCCCCCCCAAAGTCCATAAATCATTTATGGAAGTGTCATATGGGTTCTCCGTATGTGCTCATAAGCAGGGCTTTTCAGCTGTGTGTGGCACTTTTCCTGTCCTGCCTTTTGTACTCTGTCTCTCCTGCAGCATGACAACCATCGCCAAGGCCCTTCTGCATACAAAAAGTTGGAGGCTAACCATATGGTCTTAAAAATAAGCATATAGTTATGTATGTGGATATATATTATGAATGAAAATAACAAGACATAATAAAATAGTAAACCTTTTAGGCATCATGTAGGTTGAAGGGCTGAATAAATGTTTAAAAAATTAATGTTGGCCATGTGACATAGCCATTAGGAAATATCATCATAAATGAAAATAGCATTTATTTATTTTCAGGTTTAAAGATTGTGATTTCAGAATAACCAGGAAAATAATACCTAAAAAATTATTAGAAATAGCTATGAGGGATAATCAATTCTGACTGCTATTAAAGTATATTATAAATTCCTACAACTAAAACAGATGCATCAATTGATAGAAAAGTCAATTGAAAATAAAATCCAGAAGTAAAGCCAACAGCAGATTTTTAAAAATCTGCTATATGCTAACTGATTATATCTCAAATCACTGGGACAAAGGTAATTCTTTGGAAAATTAATGATGTTGAAACTATTGAATATTTTTGGAAAACCTTAAACTTTTTCATATCACACACAAGAATAAACAAACCAATGGATCAGTTATATGAGCATATTTTTGTTTATGTAACCTGGGCATAGGAATAGGCTTTATAATTATTACTAAATTCCAGAAAAAATGATTATTGAAAAACAAATTAAAAAAGTAAAAAAGCAAACAACAAACCCATGGCATAAAGTATAAGAAACAAAATCAAAATACAAATAGCAAATCAAAATAAAACATTTTCAAGGTATATCACAGATACAGGATTACTGTAGGTATTAAATAAATGACATTTAAAAATTGGGATTAAAGGCCCCAAAATCTAAAAGTATAAAAAAGAAATAAACAGACAACCAGCAAAAAATATATATAAAAAATGTCTTTAAATATTTGAAATGAAATTTAGCTTCACCCATACAGAAAAAAATAGAAGAAAAGAAAAGGACATTGCAATTTTATTTCTTACCCACTAGGTTGTTAGAGAGTGGAGATTTTTGAGCATGCCCCCTTCCATGATTCTTCCCCAGGTAGAATTGTCAGTGCTGACATCAGGCCAGGCCTTGAGATATGGTCTCATGGCCCCTTCCCAGCACATAGACCACTGTCAGCTTTCTGAAGAACAAGATGGCCCTGTGAGTAACATGGTTGTCAATAGCATGATCCTGATGTTACTTAGGAAAAACTGTTTTGTCTTATGTTGTTTGCTCTACAAAAACAGGATATGGTAAATGTGCTTAAAAGTGGTCCTACAAAAAGGGTCATTGCTGCTATCTGGACTCCCGTGTGGAGAAAGGCAGAGCAGTCGCCAGCCTGGGCCGGCCAGCTAATAAAGGCTCCCTAAATTTTAATTTGGTCTGGACTCCTGCATTCACTCCACACACAGGTGAGCAGAAGCTTGAGGACTGGGAAAGCTCTGAGAAATCAGACACTCATGAACTTTGTGCAATGGAAATGGAAATTGATAGAATCCCTTTGGAGACCATTTTGCAATATCTAGCAAAACTACTCTATGTAAGCATTTACCTTTCTACTCAGCAACCCCACTTCTAGGAAAGCATTTTGATGACACGACAACAATACAAATATTCACATGCATAAGATTATTCAGTAAAGCATTATTTGCAACTGGAAAATATTTTAAAATAATCATAGGAGATTGGGTGAATATCCTATGGTATACATACACAATTTAAAATGAATAATTATTATATGATTTTTATATATATAAAATATCCTTTGTATAAAAAGGCAAGAATCATAAGGTAGCATACACATATATGCTACTTTTATTAAAGAAATACAGGAGGGCTCTAGCTGGTTTGGCTCAGTGGATAGAACCTTGGCAAAGGTCCTGGGCTTGAATCAATCAAGGACAAGAACCCCAGTTGCAAGTTTCATTCGGACAGGAGGAAACCAATCTCACATCGATGTTTCTCTCCATCCCTTCCACTCTCTCTAAAATTCAATAGAAAAATATGCTCACATGTGGATTAACAAAATAAATAAATAAAACAGAAAAGAATTACAGGGGGGACAAAACAGGCATTAAATTGGTTCACTACAATGTTGGGAGAACTTAGATAAAAGAGAAATCTTATTTTATTTGGCATTGACTTATATAAGCATGTTAATGTTCTAAATTTTTAATAAAAATTAAATTAATGCAATAAAAATCCAAAGGGCAAATATGTAGAAATGAAAGCAAACTAAAGGTATTCAGACGAATTTCAAATGAATACTATAATCATACTGAAGGGAGAAAAAGAAAGGAGAGAACAGGAGGAGAGGACCAAGGAAGAATAGAGGGAGGGAGCAAAATAAAGAAAGAGGGGAGGGTAAATCTGCCTGGCCAGTGTGGTTCAATGGCTGAACACCAAGCAGGTTTGATTCCTAATCAGAGCACATGCCAGGGCTGTGGGCTCGATCCCCATTTGTGGGGTGGGTGCAAAAGTCAGCCAATCTATGATGTTTCGCTCTCATTGATGCTTTTGTCTCTCTATACTTCATCCTTTCTCTGACTCTAAAAAAATTAAAAAATAACATATTTTAAATATATATACAAATGGGACATTTTTATCTCTATTAAATTCTAGTAAGCTCCTTGCCTCAACCGACAGTCTGAGTTAAGCAAACTGATCTCCACATAATCATGACAAAGAGAAGAGATGCTATTGTAAAAGGTAATAAAAATAAATATCAATACCAATTTATTTGGTATTTTAGCAGGTTGCTTTCTTTTCATATATCTGAAGAGCAAGAGACCAGTTAGACTCAGAATGTCACATAAAAATCATCCTAACAGATGAAAATTTTCTCTAATGTTATGTGAGAGGGCAATAAAGATGAGTAATAAAATATTAAACAGGAAGAATATATCTCAGGTGTAAAATAACATCTACAAACTGTTAAAGTAGACAAATCAAGTTATAGTTCCTCATAAAAACTGACTCTTTAATTTGTGCATTTTATAAATTTAGATAATCTAATCACTAGCTAAGTGACCAAGAATTAATACCTACTTTCTACATTACAAAAAATCCAATCACTTCTAACCTCTTAGTATGACATTGGCTTAATTTTTATAATAAAATGTAATAAAGATACAATGTAGATTTCATATATTAAGTCTCAAAACTTAGGTTACATTATGAATTTCTTAAGTGCAGGATAATTGCTCATTTTTTTCTCACCAAATCTACTGGGTACTAAATAAAAAATTATTTTCATTTATTCATCTTACAGGTGTTAAATATTTACTATTCAAAACATTGTGCTATGTCCTTGGAATATAAGAGTGAACAAAAAATATAGTCCCTGGCACATACAAGCTCAATTTATTTGGAAGATAATCAAACAGGCAATTTCTATTCATTGTGTAAATACTTATGGCAATGAACACAGGGTGCTTGTTATAGCTAACATAGTATCTAACTTAGGTTTGGAGAGTCAAGAAATAAGTAGGTAGATGAATGAGTTTACTCATAGCATTACAGATGGATTGCCTAGGCTGTGTACTACTAGTTAATAATGGCAGATTTTGTAATGAAAGAAAACACAATAATTTCAAGAAAAACATCAAAAGTGCTTTATTCAAAGTAATGTCCATCGCTAACTACACATTTCCCCTACCTTTCAAGTACTCTGTGGATACCATCCCAATAGAACTTTTCTTGTTTTGAGACAAACCATTCAGATACCCAATTTTCTATTTCTTTGTACAGTTGTTTATTTGTTTGTTTTTAAATATATGTTATCTATTTTCTTATAGAGAGGAAGGGGGAAGGATAGAGAGTTTGAAATATCAATGAGAGAAAAACATTGATCAGCTGTTTCCTGCACACCCCCTATTATGGAGGTGCCCACAACCAAGGTATATGCCCTTGACCAGAATTGAACCTGGGACTCTTAGAGTTTACAGAGTGATGCTTTATCCACTGATCCAAACAAGAAGTGCTGTTCAGAAGGTATGTGTGCCATCAGATCAGAACAAGTGCTAATCTGAAGGAGCAAGGTCTGGTGAATACAGCCAGTGGGTTAATACTTTCCAGGCAAGATCTTTTAACATGTCTTTAATTGGTTTTGAACTGTGTGATGGTGCTTCATCATAAAGCAAAGTTACTTTGCCGTGTCCTCTGAAACATTCTGGTCATTTCACAATCAAAGTGTGATTCACATAGATTATTTGTTGTCAGAAGTAATGAGTATTAATGGTCTCACTTGGTTTTAGAATCTCATAATACACCACACTTTCCTGATCCCACAAAACACAGAGCATTGTCTTCTTTCCAAAGTGCTTTGACCTTGCAGTCAATGTTGATGGTTGACCTGGATCAACCCATGATTTTGTGCATTTGGGTTTATCAAAATAAATCCACTTTTCATCACCAGTCACAATTGAATAAAACACACACATATACACATACACACACAAAACTTTATTTTGTACTTTTGAAGCAAAATTTTACTGATGAGTTTTTGGTTTTCCATTTGTCTTTTGTTCAATTGATGTGGCACCCATTCTCCTTATTTTAAAATCTTTCCCATTGCTTGTAAACGATCAGAAATTGTTTGCTGAACAATGTTCCATCTTTCTGCCAGTTGTTTTTGAGTTTGTCACATATCTTCATCCAATAATGCTTGTAATTGTCTTCAAACTTTTTTCGGTTGACCTGGACGTACTTTGTCTTTCACATCGAAATCATCACTTTTAAAATATTTAAACCAGCATTCATAAATATCTTGAGATGGATCATGTTCACCATAAACTTCCTAAAGTATTCAGCAGCACTTTTCTTCAAAATAATTAATTAAAAATTCCTTCAAATGGTCTTTTTTTTTGGCACAAAATTTAACATTTTTAAGTGCAAAAATACCTATGATATTTACAACTTCAGCAAATTTGATATGACATTTTGAAGCTTGTTGTCAATACAACAAAATAGCATACATATAAAATTGCATATATATCAATATATGTGTAACTCCATCTATTAAAAAAGAATTCCACATTATTAACTGGTACACCTAGTATGTGTGAGTGCAGAGTTGAGGAGTGTTTTAGGATGGCAAAGGGCATATATATATAGAACTGATGTGAACTGTGAATGTTTCCTTGTGTTTGGAACATACAAAAACAAATGTGAGAGATTAGGCATCAGTGAAATTAATGGTCATCTTGCTAAGGCCGTTAGAGCTATCCAGCTGGGATATTATCCCGAGGATTATGGGTAGTTATACACTCATCCATAGATATTTATTAAGAACTTCTCTTTGGTTCTACATTTCTAGGTATAGTAGTTTCTTCCCTCATAAAATTTATATTCCAGACTCAAGGGACTATACCAGACAAAAATATCTAAAGTATTTGATAGGGAGGAATTAAGTATGTTTTGTAATTGTTGAATAATTAATATATCCATTTGTTAATCCACTGTTTATACTACTGCTTCTTTAGAATGAGATTATGCAGAATATGTGCCAGGGACATAGGGGTCACTCGGAATGCTGTTTTTGTAAATGTAGTAAGGACTTAAGTTGTGCAAGATAGCAATAGTTTTCATAGGCTGTATTGTTTGAGTAGTAAAATTTTGAAGCATTTTAATTAGAAATAGAGGTAGCAAAAAATTGAAGCTAAAAGAGCACACATAGATCTGGTTTAAAATTGGTCTTCAAAATGCTGGTCACCAGCTTGTTATTTCCTTGGCACAGGATTTCTCACCCCTACTGTAAAATAGTTTTATCCTTAAAACATCAGATTTTAACTGAAACTTGCTAAATATTCTGTTTTTCATATGTAGACTCTTCTAAGATTTTTTTCCCATTTTAAGTATTTACTAGTTGGTCTATAAAACATTCACTGTTATAAATATTTTAATGGAATGATTAATAATAAAATAAGTTGTATAAACAAATATGAAAATAACACTGAATAATATTTATTTTGATAAATTATAGCAAGTAAAATATAAAATATGTGATTAAAGACATATTTATAATATCTTAAATACCAATGTTCATAAAATTTGGAGTTAGAATTACTTAAATAATTTTAAAAATGTACATTCCCCTTTCTCATTTTAAGATTAATTAACTATAGGATTTTAAAACATGTACAAATCCTTCAACACATATCAAACACTACAATGTTTTGCAAGCTACAGCAAATCTAATAGTAGTAAAGGTGCCTTTGGAAAGGCAGATGAAATATGTTTTTTTCATGCTTTAATATAATTTATTTAGCATCTTTAAATAGCAAATGGTAAATGACTTATAGTTTCAGCTACAAAAAAATAACTCAGAAAACAGCAGTTAGTGATTCTTAATGAGATGAAAACATAATTTGATCCCAGAAGTGGAATTGGAAATGTTAAGACACCTTTCACTAGTAAGTAGGAATAGTAATATATAAAACCTTTTGTAGAAATAGGATCTGTACACCAGATGGTTGATTCAGGAGGGAAAATGCCTGACCTTGAAATACATTTTTCTTAAGGCATTTAATGATTTACAATCCCTTTAATCAGCCAATTAATTACAAACACTAGTTTCTAGAATATTTTGATCATTCTGTTTTTGAGATATTCAATATTCTTAATCTTCCTTTGCTCTCTTTGGCTCATTTGACCTATATATAACTTTAAATAGCTCCCTGGCTGACAGACAGGCTATCTCATCATATGGTAAATGGTAACACACTCCATTACACAGTAACTTAAAAATCATAGCCCCACTGAGAAGCTGCTCCAGGAGTTTAACTACCCTCCTGGCAGATATCAGCCAATATCTAGATATATTAGCAGGGGAAACTCTACTGACCACAAAAAGATCTGGGAGGGAGTTGGAAACTTATTTCAATTCTATATAAAAGCTTCTGGAAGTTCAGCTTAATCTATTTTTTATTGAATGCAGACAGAAAAAAATTCAAAACCTCCTTGTCAGATAAAACTCTTCTAACCCATTTTGTCCTTGATCAGTCCTCTAAAGATTCCTCATCATTAATATATTGAAGACATTAAATATTATTAAAAGGCATACATTTTTTTGAAAATTGTGGTTTTACATAATAATGGTTCTGTATTATATAATTTGAAACCAGCAGAATTAACAGGAGCATCACCAAACTGCTTACCTCTATTCAAATATCCAAATAGCATTTTTAATCTTACAGAGATTACTAGTGTTGTATTATTCCTTATTATCATCGTATATTTAGTGGGCAACATTTTAAATATATAATTGTGTAGCAATGCAAAAAGCCAGTAGTAACAGCTTAGAGGACAAATGCACTGAAATGCTTCTTTTATTCCTACCACAGAAAGGTAATCTGGTGGCTGCAGACACCAGCATGTCAAAACAATACATTTCACTTAGCTGATAAATAAATAAACTTTCTATTTTTGTTTTCACTTCTGGTCATGACATAATTTTGAAAGCACATTTTGGAAATAAATGAGGAGTTAAATGTGGGACTTTGTATTCTTTAGAAGAAAGCCATTATACATACCTCATAAATAAGTAGATTTATAAAGAAAATTACTATGGTCTAAAACTGGTGCTGTATTGAGCTGAACATCCTGATAATAATGTAATTATTATCCTTGTCACTTAGGATTAGTATTAGTAGTATAGAAAAGGAGGTTAGGACTTTCTCACGGGGTATAACAAGGATTTTCAAGATCAAGCCATAGAAAGGTTTTCTGTATAAAACTAGTAGAAACAAGGTTTAATTTTGACAATTTTCACATTTTTAATTTTTAAAAAAATTGAAATTGCCTTTCCTTCCAGATGCCATTGCCTAGCATTTCACTGTATCATTCTCATGAATAAAGAGGCCATTACTGCATCACGTGTTCTAAGGAGACAGTAAGTCACAGCCAAGGATAATGAGAAGAACCACTGAGAAGGAGCGAATGAAGATTGCAATGGTGCAACCTTCTAAAGGACAAGTGATCCGTCCACTTCACTTACATGGGAGGGGGACGGGCAACATGGAAAAGACTAAGATTTTGAAAAGCTACCATATTTGTATATATAATTTTATACAATGTTACATATATATGTATATAAATCCCTTATTCACAATTACAAGGTGGTTATTTGCTTCACTTACTTCTTTAGAGTAACACAGGGAACTTTATGCATCGTAGTTCATTACTTCAATGCATGAACAAAACAACAAGCATCAAAAAGAGGAAAATTCTATTTCAATCCACAGACCAGTTTGTCACCTTGCAAATGTGTAAAGGATTGGGTAACACAAACATGAATGGCTTTTTTTCAACCCATTACTACTACTGAACAACAAAATTAAAACTACATACTAATAATGCATTCTTTCCAGTACACCTATGTATTATATACATTTATGTATCTAGTTTTATTATTAAGACAATTTGGTATAAATTGTGTATATGTGTGTGTATATACATATGTGTGTATAAGTATATACATATGTATACATGCATAATTTGGACTTTTAAAATATCTGCTATCAAAAAGATAGAATCTCAATGTTAAAAGAAATTCAATGATGGTAAGCAAAAACTTTACATCAAGTAAAATACACCAAAAGGCCAGTAGAATGATATTATCTGATTCAAAACTCTTCACTTATTGAATGTAGAATTGACACAGCTTTAAAAATTATAAGTCAACAAGATATTTTGCAGTTAGAGTAATATATTACTTTATAGTTATCTTGAAAATATGATATGTGTAAAGCACCAAAGAATGTCTTACCATTTCATTTCTTTTTACCTACTTTGTCTATTGGCAGAGTGCTTTTCAGGTTATAAAGTACTTTCCCATGCATTACCTCTCATAGCTTCCAAAACAATTTTAAGTGGTGAATAGGGAAATATCATATTCCCAGTTTTATAGATAATATTTTTTTAAGTTCAAAGAGATTAAAAAATTCTCTTAAGTAAAATTTCTATGAAATAACAAAACTAAGATTCATAATTAAACTATGCTTATTAGAGCAAATCATGCTCACTTGCACTTCAAAATATTATTACAATACCTTGTTTTCCTAACTAGAATGAAATAATTAGATTCATAAATATTTGATTTTGTACCTGATGCCTTTATAAGAGTATGGGCTTTGGAGATGCAGAGTCCCAAACTTTGTCAAATCTTGGGCAATCCTCTATAGTATAGAGTCTATACAGATTGTGCACTGTACTTGAATATGTAATTATCTAGGCTACATGTTCATAATTGAAAACAGTTCCTCTTTAATAAAGTGCTAGGAATTTTAGGTAGTGTAAAATAAACACAAATGAATAATACAGATGAGAAAAATAAGTTGTTAAAAAGAAACATAGTTTAAAATTCTAAGAAAGAAGAGAAAAGTAGAGTGAAAGTTAAGAATGGCAAAGAAGAAAATAAATTTTGGCATTGGAAAGGAAGCAAAGGAATATAGAGAAATACTGGAAAAAGAAAATTTATGACACCCATTTATAATAATTTAATTTTGGGTTTCAGAGAAAACACTTTAACAACTAAAAATGGTTGCCTGTATATTTGTTTTCTAAGTGTCTGCATTTTTATGGCTACAATGATATGCTAGCTAGCAGAAACATGCTATATGCTTTACTTACATTTAGCCTATTTAAGTCACCCACAAATCTGTGATTTACTACTTCTACCAATATTAATATTACCACTATCTCTGCGCTACAAATAATAGCAATAATATCACTTATTAAGCAATTTCCATTAAGACATTATGTCATGTAACAAAGAAATACTGTTTGCAATTTTTTTTAATCCTCACCTTAGGAGATGTGGTTTTATTTCTTAATTGAATTAATAGACAGGGAGAGAGAGAAAAATATATATATGAGAAAGAAACATTGATGGCTTTCCTCCCACATAAACCCCCACTGGGAATTGAACCCCCAACCTAGATATGTACCCTTACTGGGAATGGAACCCACAACTTTTCTTATGTGGGACAATGCTCCAACCAATTTGGGCCATCCAGGCAGGGCATGGTGTTTACATTTTTATTCTTATCTTTGAAAACCAAAACTCACCATCAGTAAAATTTACTAAATATAGAAAAAGAGTTCTTCCTCACTCACTTCTTCATTTGTCCCATCTTAAGTTGTATTGGTCCAGTTTAATTGTCTCTCTCCCTATGAGTAATCTCTGAAAATATATATATCAAGAATTAGTCTATAAATACATTTTCCTTAGACATGCATATGTGACTTGCCATGAGTGAGAAAAATTCTTTACTTATATAATTTGTATTGGCATTTTTTGAGTTTCAGCATTATGCTTATTAAGTTACTCCCCACTAATTTTAAAAGTACTACTTGGAATACCAATGACTCACAGAATTATTCTTCTATCCCTCTGTTATGCCAAAAAAAAAAAAATGAAAATTTTTTTCATTGAAAGTTCCCATTTTCCCATGGACAATCTAGATTTAACAGATTTTAAATATATTTGAAGCCTCTAAAGACTGAAATCCATGCATGACTACTGGATAGAATTACTTCTTTGATTTTATCCTCCATAATTTCATGTTTATCCATTATGTAAACAAAAAAAGGTGATTTTGCTCTACTGTGGCCACATGGTTATCACAATATGCTAAGTAAAATGTTTTCAAGTATTCTTTATATATTTGGTGAGTTATAATGTTGAAATTCTGTGTGTGTGTGTGTGTGTGTGTGTGTGTGTTTTGTTTTGCTACTTCCATTCTTTAAAATTATTCTGGTGATATTAAAATATTCAATGAAATTAAATTGGTATTTTTCTGATACCTAGTAGCATATTGAGAAATATTTATTTGCATTTTTGGCTATTTGTTTAAAATGCAATGATAGTCTCCTATGATTTTAGAAATATAAATGCTTTTGCATTTACATTTATATTTATTATATACTAGATGTTCAATGCACAAAATTCCTGCATGGGGGCGTGTCCTTTAGCTCAACCTGCTCCCTTTCCAGTCTGGGACCCCTTGAGGGATGTCAGACTGCCCCTTTAGGCCAGATCCAGGTAGGATCGGGCCTAAAGGGGCAGTCGGACATCCCTTTCACAATCCAGGACTACTGGCTCCCAACTAAGCATCTGCCTGCCTCACTGATTGCCCCTAAATGCTTCTGCCTGCCAGCCTGATCACCCCCTAACCACTCCTCTGCCAGCCTGATTGATGCCTAAATGCTCCCCTGCCAGCCTATTTGCCCTTAACTGCACTCCCCTGTGGGCGTGGTCACCCCTAATTGTCCTCCCCTGAAAGCTTGATAATCAACAACTGCCCTCCCTTGCAGGCATGGTTCCTACCCTCCTCTGCTGGGCATCCTGTGGTGGCCATCTTGTGTCTAAATGAGGGCAGGATATTGTGTATTGGAATGATGGTCAATCTGTATATTACTCTTTTATTAGATAGGATAGAGTCCTGGTGCATCGGTGGGGGCCAGCTGGTTTGCCCTGAAGGGGTGTCCTGGATTAGTGTGGGGGTTCCCTTGGGGCATGGGTGGCCTGAGCCAGGGTCCTGTGGTGGTTTGCAGGCCAGACAAGCCCCCCAGCTACCCAAGTGGAGCCCTGGTACTTGGGATTTATTCACCTTCTACAATTGAAACTTTGTAGCCTGGAGCAGAGCCTTCTGCTTGCACAGCCATTGAAACTTTGTTGCCTTAAGTGGAGGCCTGGACCAACCAGGGTTTGCAGAAAGCTTGGCTTCCTCCATTGCCTGGGGCAACCCAAACCTCCCTCCTGCTCTCTCTGTGGCCCTATCCATCTTGGTTGGGCTAATTTTTATACTTGCTCTGATTGGCTAGTGGGTGTGCTGGTGGGCGTGGCTGCTGGGTGTGGCAGAGGTATGGTCAATTTGCATATTACTCTTTTATTAGATAGATTACGGTCCATCTACAATGAGTGTGTGGAGAGTTAAAGGGTTCGAGATTTATTTCCCCCATATAAGCATACATATGCATACTTTGATTTTTAAAACGATGTCATTTTAACCTATTTATACAACCTCTAAGACTATGTATGTGACTTTTGTTGAGGTAATGAAGAAAGAATATCTGATTGCTGTACTCTCTAAGAAGTGTCCAATAAAAACAAGAGAGGCTCTGACTGAAAATACATCTTGAATAAAAATTTAAAAAAAAAGTCAGCCCTAGCTGGTTTGGTTCAGTAGATAGAGCATCGGCCTGCAGACTGAAGGGTCCCAGGTCTCATTCCAGCCAAGGGCACATGCCTGGGTTGTCTGCCCAATCCCCAGTAGGGGGCATGCAGGAGGTAGCCAACAATGATTCTCTCTCATCATTGATGTTTCTAACTCTCTCTCTCCCCCTTTCTCTCTAAAAGCAATAATATATATATATATATATATATATATATATATATATATATATATATATATATAACAGTCAGAAGATATGAGCCCTAGTTTAAATTTTGCCCAAATATTACTCAAAGTATAGAAAGAGTTGTGATAGTGTATGTGGTTTTAGTTCAGTTAATGAAATCAT
The DNA here is from genome assembly GCA_004026805.1 of Lasiurus borealis. Classification (NCBI taxonomy): domain Eukaryota; kingdom Metazoa; phylum Chordata; class Mammalia; order Chiroptera; family Vespertilionidae; genus Lasiurus; species Lasiurus borealis. Next base: position 10,531 of record PVJN01012035.1, on the reverse strand, counting down.
TTATCATATATATGTTTAATGTTTAATAGCTGCAATTTGACAATTCTACTAGCAAATATATATTTGGGTTCTATATATTACTCACTTACATTTTGGTAAAATATTACAGGCTGGGGTGCGACAAGGAAAGAGAAAATAAAGTAGAGAACATTTTTAATTAAAAAACTAAATATATTTTTAAAAGGTGGTAAGTTTTCAGTTCCCTATTCACCCCTATGGGATGATATTGGTTCATGAAAGCCAAAAGTCTGAAACTGCTGTAGCACAGACAGTAACAGCAAACTGAAGAGCATCCACAGAGTAAAATTCATCAGGCACCAGCTCATTACACAGCAAGGCCTCCGGATTACTGGGACTGGGGGATGTTTAATGACTGAACATAGGAGAGCTAAATGGGCCCAATCAGGAAGAAAAATATTTTCAGGAAATTACTCTTCTCATGAATTGTGGTAAAAGTACTCCTCGTATGCCTAGAGGCCACAAGGAATGCTGAGGACACCAGAAATAATGCAGCCAACAATGAGTAGATTAACAGGAAGAAACCATTTGTAATTCTATTAAAGTTTGCCTTCAGAATTTTGAGGACAATATTGAAGGGAAGCCAAGCCTTCTATAGAAACCATCTGATGGAGATGCAGTGGATAAAGACTCCTTTGAAAGCTTGTGGGCAATTGCACAAAGGAAGCTTTGTGCTTTTAGTGAAGAAGCCCAATAGCAAGAACCTTACATCCCAGTGCAAGTTGCCATGGGATATGCAGAGCTGGAAGGCAAATCCTGGAAGAGTAATGATATAAACCAAACTAGGATCATTGTCTATAAACCAGGTAATTGTTCTTTAAATTTAGAATACACTAGTATTACCTAAAAAAATTCAAAAGTGACCACAATTAAGCCTCACCCAACACAAATTATAATTCCCAGGTAATTTTTTAAAAAATATACTTTATTGATTTTTTTACAGAGAGGAAGGAAGAGAGATAGGGAGTTAGAAACACCCCCAACTAGGGATGTGCCTGCTGCCAAGGTACATGCCCTTGACCAGAATCAAACCTAGGACCCTTCAATCTATCCACCTATCCAAACTGGCTAGGGCTCTCAGGTGATTTTAATGGGCCATCAAAATTGCTGCCAACAAAGTGGCTAGACTGTATCATTAGAAATAGTTAATAGTAGTATGTAATATTTTAAGATAAATCTAGATAGTTGTATCATACTACATTACATAGTTACTGATTAATCCCAGTGAATCCCCAAAACAAAACCTAGAACCTGCCTGTCACCTAATGATATGGATTTATGCATTGCTTCATCGAGAACACCACACTCCGGGGAATTTTAGAGATTCTCAAGAAGAAGGACCTGTGAAAGGCTTGCTATAGTATTTGAGACTGTCCTGGGTGATTAAGAGAGGGCTTGAGAAGGGAGGATGTGATCTGTATTGGGTGTTCTCAGGAATGAGAGCCAGTTTTATGACTTGCCTTAATTGTTTTACCAGGAAGATAATAGAAATAGAAGTACTGCATGTGTCTTTTGTAAATGTATGGGGCCATTTAGTGAGTCAAGAGAAAGGAGCATATGGGATTATTTCTGTGGTGGCACAGCATCCTATTCTTTGTCTTACGTTTAGAAATGAGGCCACATTAACCTTGTTTCAGAATGTGTTCAAATATTTTTGACATTCTGTGAAAGTTTTATTAAGTTCAGTAGAGAATACTATAATTTAAGTTTAAGCTGTCATCTTCTAGAAACTTTTAACCTCACAAGTTTATATAATAAAACTAGGGGTTCAGTGCATAAGTTCCTGCACCTTGAAAGAACTGTGGGCTGCCAGGCTATGGTGGGCATAGGGGCGGGTCTTGGCTCATCCTCCACGCCCCCACCTGGACCTCCCACCGTGGCCCCCAGTCCCCTCTCTGACTGAAGCCCCATGCACTGATGGCAGAGACCCCACTCACACCTGCTGATGGCATGGAACAATTGGGGTTAGCACTGACAGCAGGTGCAAGTGGCAGCTATTGCCACCATCACCTTTAGAAGTATGGGGAGGAAGAGAAGCCTTCAGGGGCAATAGGAGACAGCAGCCAATCTGACAGAGCTGTGAGACGAGGGCTGGTACCAGGTGCTAGCAACAGGTATGAGCAAAGAATTTTTCAGAAACTACCAGAGGCTCACTCCAATGACAGCAACAGGTGCCCTAACTTGGTCTGATGCCCCTGTTCAGCTGCTCCACCATTCTGCTGCTGTCGATGCCCAACATATTCTGCGCTCTACCACCTGCTGCTGATACACTTCATGTTCAGCACGCATTCTCTGGTGGTCAGCATGCATCATACTGACAGGTTGTTTGGTTGCTCTGGCTGTTCTGCCATTCAGCCTATTTGAATATTAGCCTTTATTACACTAATATAGGATAGGTAATTTTATTTTATGGTGTTTTCAGTCATCTTCAAGAAGTTTTATTATGTCTATAAAATTAGGATTTAAAACAATTATTTCTAGGATCTCTATGCATAGAGACTAGGATGGAGAGATCTTATTTGAGTTTCTAATTTGGAACATTGATAAATAAGAAAACAAGACTCTTTACAAGATACTTTAAGATGATCTTTAGTAGTTTGTTTTATTTTATTCTCACTGAATATAACATATGGTATTATTTTATATTTTCAATTTTACAACAAATCTTAAACCACATAGTTATCTATTGAGTGTGTGTGTGTGTGTGTGTGTGTGTGTATGTGTGTGTGTGTGTTATGTTCTTGGTGTATGTGCATTTGTATATGTCAAAGAGGAAATAGTTGATCATTTTCATTACTAGGCTATGATAATCTGGTTTCAGCAACACAGAATTTCTAATATAAATAATTTCAGGAGGAAAAGGATACTAATTTAAAGTTGAATTAAGAATTCACTTCATCAAAACTAACAAACAAACAAAAAACAGGTAAAGAGGCACGAGGAAGAACATGTCCACTTCTTGATATCAACTAATATAGTTATTATTATGAGACATAGCTTAAAAATTTATTCTGTATGTGACTTATGAGTATTTTTCCTGGGAAGCAAAGAAGACTTAAATATCATAAGGAAACATTCAACCCCTAACATCAACAAAAAGAGGCACAGATAAAATAATATGAAAAAAAACAAACAAACAATTTCCCATTACAGAAAAAGTGCCACTATAAAGACAATGTAGAGAAAGAAGAGAGCAAGTTAGTGTTTGTTTGCTTGTTTGTTGTTTTTTAGCAGATGGTTTAGCATAGAGAGACAGGGCAGTGTGGAAAATAATTCTGCAACAGAAATAAGCAGTTTGGGAAAGAGCATTGTGAAGTTAAAGCTGGAAAGATAGATTCTTGAGAATTCTGTTTAAAAAGAAAGTTAAGCCCTTTTAAAAATCGGTAACAGCATTCTCATATTAATGTCAAGAAATGTCAAGGTCATTGAGCATTTGGGATGTTTCTATGGTAGTAATTGCAGCATGAATTTCAGACTAGTAAAATAGAAGGTGACTCTTCCAATCAGGAGGCCATTGCAATAATCCAGAGAAAGAATGACAGGATTTGTTTATTTTTTATTTATCTTTATTATTGAAGTACTACAGGTGTCCTCTGTTTTTCTCCATTGAACCCCTCCACTCCTTACCCCTTCTCCGAGTCCTTCACCCCACCAGTCTGTGTCCATGGGCTAATGTAACGAGTGACTGTGGCAGTGGAGGAGAGAAAAGGAGACATGCTAATGAAGTGAAATAAAAATGTTTTGTGTGATATTAGAGAGAAGGTGAGAGAGTGAGATTATTTTTCTTTTTGTTTCTGATTGACATGTGAGGGGAAGAAGGCACTGTGAACTGAGATTAGGAATGCAGAAGATGTATCATAATAACTGTATGTATGATGTCACGTGTCTGGACTTATCAGAGTGATCACTTTGTAAATTAAATAAATGTCTAATCACTAAATTATACTACTGAAACTATATAACATTGTCAACTGTAATTGAAAAAAATATTAAATTATAAAACTTGGAAAATAAAGTAAAACATACCGTTACTGTACCAAAAAAAAATTATCTTACCTAATAATAGAGAAACATGTAAATTGACTGTACCTCTGCTATACCCATGGTCAATCTGAGTGAGTATGCAGATTAATCCAACAAAGATGGAGGCTAATTTGCATATATACCTGGGTCCTAGAAACCTCTTTGGCATCCAGGTCACTCCCATCTGGCCATGGAAGGGGTCAAGCCTGCAATTGGAGGAGTGGGGTGGTGGGGGAGGAGGGGTGCTTCCCAATCTAAAGCCTGGGACTTGGGAAGGGGGAGAGCCTGCAACCAAATGGAGACCATCTGGAAGTTAGCACTTGGTTACCCAGCGGCAGCCTGGCAACCAACACGGACCACTCAGGTGGCTGAGACCCAGAAAGTGAGTCAGGGTCTGATCTGTAGCCTCAGTGGAAGCTGTTAATCAGTGTACTTACCTCTCTCTTCCTCTCCCTCATTCTTTCTGATCTTTACCAGAAGTCAGGTTTTTCTTTCTCTCTAGGCCTTGGAGGGGGCTGATGTTAAGCCCTGCCTCTTTGATCAGGTACAGGGATAGGCTGGAGATGCTGACTGGCATAGGAACCAACCAATCAGAAACAAAGGTGGGTTCTGTGGTGAGTCAATGGACGCCTCGGAGGTAGAGCTTTTGACATGAACTGACATTGAAACCCACCGATGAGAACCAAATCTGGGTGGTGTGGCCAGCCAATGGCTGACTAAGAGGTGAAGCTTTTGTTGCTGGCATAGGAACCGACAAATCAGAACCAAATTGGACAGCAGAGGAGGGCAGTTGGGGGCGACATCAGACCTGCAGGAGAGGGCAGTTAGGGTGATTAGCCTGGCAGGCAGAAACAGGGACAATCAGGCAGGCAGGTGAGCAATTAGGAACCAGTGGTTCCAGATTGTGGGAGGGATGTCTGACTGCTGGTTTAGGCCTGATCCTGCAAGGGGTCCCCAACTGGAGAGTGTGCAGGATGAGTTGAGGGAATCCCCCATCCATGCACAAATTTCATGCACCAGGCAACTGGTATACATATAGAAAGCTCTAATGCTGTAATTGCCAAAGACCAGTGCAAGTGGGTGGGGCTGCAAGCACTTCAAGGCCCCACAGGTGGACAGGGCCATACAATTTTGCATGCTGGATTTCTAGTAAATAAATAAATGCAGAATATGGATCCAAGTTAGGGAAAGAGAGAAAGATAATACAGTAAATAGATTATATCAGAACTCTGAAATGTGAGCCTACCACTGAGTATAATTGGAAGATTACCCAGTGTTTGAAATGGTAGCTATAGAAGTGATAAAACCTTGGAGGATGACAAGAAGAAAGTTACTAACATCAAGAAAGAAGAAAAAAACACAAAAGTTGGAGCATAGATGGTATTGGAGGTGAGAAAACAAACATTTGGTGCTGTCTGAAAAAACAAAGGAAGAGGCTAGGGGGAGCACAGGCAGAGAAATGGAACAGGCAGTATTTGTGGCGACTGCTAAGAACACCTTAGGTGTAGTCATTGAAAGATCATTTTACATCTTTTCCAGCATATTTCAGTGGAATATAGGAGTGAAAACCATATTGCAGTGGGTGGAAAGAGCAAATAGAATGTGAGGAACATAAGACAGAAAATATGCTCTCATATTTTAAAAAATGCACATATACACACACCAAAATTTGTTCTCTGGAAAAGGAAAACTAGGATGACAGTGAGGAAAATTGATATTTGAGTAAGAATGTATCTTATGTATCCTTTGATTGTCTTAACACAATAAAAATATTGATGTTTTATTCATCAATTAGGTAAATATTATTGAATAGCCAATATGTGCCAAGTACTCTATAAAACTGATGTTATTCTATATTGGATATCATTATGTAGCATGTTTTGCCTGAAATTCAGAACTATCATCCTATGTGATTCTATAAGATTTGGTGATAGAAAGATGAATACATAGAGATACATAAATTACAAATATTCTATATCATTATCCTATACTACAGTGATGTAGAAACTTTATATATTTAAGATGTTTAAAATTTGAATATTATTAATAAATTTTAATTAGTATCTTTACATATGTACTCAAATACACACTAAAAATATTTTTTTGCTGAAAAGTGCATGAGTGTATGGGATCCTCCCAACAAAAAAATATACTAAGGAATCATCATCATAGTTTTACACTGGCACAACACATAACATCTGTAAGGAAGGCACAGTACTGCGCACTGGTTCTCTGGGTCTTAATGCCATGTTTCCAATTTGTCAAGTTGCAGAATTCCTTGCCCTGCACCCTAGAGAAACTTTTAGAAATTTAGGTCCCTATCAACAAAGAAGCCTTCAATGACACTGACTAAATAGACTATAACAATTCATATTAAAGTGGGATATTCACAGTGTAGTATTTTTTCTTTTTACATTTTGCAAGAGCTATCTAAATAAGTAATAGGCCCTCAGAAATTTCACTGACGAAATAAGCTATTTTGTTTTTGTGGGATTTTTGTCCCACATCGTGGCACACGTGTGTATTAGGCATCTGCTATGCCCTCCACTTTGAGACATGGCAGCACAAGCTTGCCACTCCAAATGGGTCAGCAACATACTCTGTTGAAGCATCAGATGATCAAGAACTCTGAGGCCCATATCATAGCAGAAAGGGAGAGTTGGTGTGCATGCAGCTGAGGTGAGAGCGTGCAATGTCAACTGTGCTGGGAACCGACTCTAATTGAAAACTTGAGAGACTGAGATCAGTCATGGGTGAGGTCTGAGTTTAATTGGCTTCACCTCTCTGGATAACTTTCTCAGGTGAGATGTTCAGGGAAAGCATTAACAGACACAATGTAAAAAGGAGGAACAGCTGGTCCAACTTTTGAGGAGCCTCAGTGCATCCAGGTCCCCCTCCATTTTTCACTTCATATACGACAATCCTTTCTACTATCACAGACCCAATGCTTTTTGCTCAGTGCCACCAGATTTTTCAAATGTGTCCCAGCAATACTGTGAATTCTACTTATGTGATTGATAATTTAGCAACTTATAGAATCAAAGATTAACTAGATTCACATTTAACTTAGCTCTGCTATTACCAGCTACAGATACATGTAGCATTGAACTAGATAGTCCCTAAGTCTTCTTCTGTGCTTCCAACAATTAGGAATGGGAACATGTCATTTGCATTTAACTCTATTGCACTCTTAGGAGAATCTGCCTAAACTTCTTAGTATTTAAAACCATCAGGCCCTTATGGAGCATCAGTAAAAATGGTGGTGTTCCTAAACCATTTATAATTATTTAGTTGTAAAAAATTTAAATTGTGCAAATAGCAAACCCACTAGAAGAGAGGAAAATAGGTATAAATTGTGCTTTCTCCAGGTAAACTATACAAAAACAAACTGTTGAGTTGATCCAGAGTCACTAATGCCTCTAAGTACCTGGGGGGAAACAAATAAAAATCATCTAATAGAGAAGATAAAATCCTGGAGTTCAAGTTTATTCTACATATAATTTTTCAAATAACTGAAGAGATAAAAAAGACTGAAGAAAAGCTATCAGAAACAATAAATGACAGAAAAAAGATCCATAGAAAACTCAAATAATGAAATTACAAAACAGATAACTAACCCAAGGCTGAAATATTTTCCTTAGGGAAGTGAAAAGTATAAATATTGACCTAGCTGATTAAAAATCAGACACATTTGCAGGAAACCAAGATGGCGGCATAGGTAAACACTTAAACTGCTGCCTCGCATAATAATATTAAAACTACCACTAAAAGACAAAATGGATATCATCCATAACCACAGGAAAACTGGCTGAGTGAAAATTCTACAACTAGAAGGAAAGAGGAAAGCACATTGAGACTCAAAGGTGCTGCAAGAGGCTGAGGTACAGAGATGCATGCACAGGGAGAGGTCAGGTGGCCGAGTGCATGGGCAAAGAAGTGCATGGCTGACTTCTTCAAGCAGGAGGGAGATGGAACCTCCCTACTGTGCTGAACTCCAGTCCAAGGCAAGACTCTGGGAACCCAGACCCATTCAAGGGGAATCAGGACTGTCAGGAAAAATGTAAACACACTGAGACTCAGGAGAGCTGTGGAAGGCAGAGGTCTGGAGGTGCGCACACACAGAAAGGACTGATTGCTGAGTGCACAGGCAGCTGAGGGTGCCACTGGATTTCTAAAGTGGGAGGGGAGGGAGATGGTGCCTTCTGACTATGCTGAACTCCACATCCAGGCAAGTTTCTGGGAACCCAGATTCATTCAGGGAGAAACTGGACTGTCTGTCAGTGGGCAAAACTCAAGGGTGGCTTTCTCTCAGAGGTGCTTGCAGCAATTACCAAGGAACACTAAGACCCAGGGGCCTCATAGGACAGGGCTGACTAGAAGCCATGAGGCTCTGCCCCATTCAAGCTGAGCACGGAGGCTTTTGAAATTTTATAAGTCTTGTCTCATGAGGATGTCTCCAACACAGATGTTCTTTCCATGTAAACACAGCTGATCCTCACAGCCAATTGGCCTGGAGGTCAATTCCTTCCAATGATACCAGCAATAATCAAGACTTAACAATAACAAGGCTGTGCAAACAGTCAACAAAGAGGTGAAACAAAAGTGTCCACCTCAGGTAATTGGGGGAGGGTTGAATCACTGGGCCCTATAGGACACCTAGCACACAAAGCTACTCAATCAACTCACGGAAGCAGTGAAAATGCAGAGACAAAAAAACATATCACAAATAAAAGAAATGGAGGAAAGCAAACAACTGGATATAGAGTTCAAACTGGGTTATAAGGTTTTTCAATAATTTCCTAGAAAAGGCCAATAAATTTAACAAGACCTTCTAGGATATGAAAAAAGGACCAACTAGAAATTAAACATAGCCTGACTGAAATAAATAAATAAATAAATATATATATATATATATATATATATATATATATATATATATATTATACAGAGACCTAACAGCATACCAGAGGATCGCAAAGCTCAAGTCAAAGATTTGAAATACAAAGAAGTATCAAACACTCAACTGGAAAAGCAAAAAGAAAAAAGAATCCAACAATTTGAAAATAGTGTAGGAAGCATTTGGGACAACATAAGAATTACAGGGGTGCCAGAATAAGAGAGAGAGCAAGATACCAAAAACCTATTTGAAGAAATAATGACCAAAAACTTCCCCCACCTGGTAAAAGAAATAGACTTACAAGTCCAGGAAGTGCACAGAACCCCAAACAAAAGGAATCCAGAGAGGACCACACCAAGACACATCATAATTAAAATGCTAAGAGCAAAAGACAAAGAAAGAATATTAAAGCAGCAAGAGAAAAACAGTTAGTTACCTACAAGGAAGCACCCATACAACTGTCAGCTGATTTCTCAACAGAAACTATGCAGGCCAAATGGGAGTAGCAAGAAATATTCAAAGTGATGGATAGCAAGAATCTACAACTAAGATTACTCTACCCAGGAAAGCTGTCATTCAGAATTGAAGGTCAGAGAAAGAGCGTCACAGATAATAAAAAGTTAAAGGAGTTCATCAATACCAAACCAGTATTATATTAAATGCTGAAAGGTATTCCTTTAAGACGAGGAAGAAGAAGAAAAAGTAAAGATAACAAATTATGAACAATGAATACATGTCTATCAACAAGTGAATCTAAAAATCAAGTGAATAAAAAATCTGATGAACAGAAAAACTGGTGAATATAATAGAATCAGTGGCATAGAAAGGGAATGGACTGAATTCTCAGAGGGAAATGGGTATGGAGAATGCAGAAAGAGACTGGACAAAAATTGTACACCAATGGATTAGGACAGTGGTGAGGGGGTTAAGGGCAGAGGGTGGGTTGGAAATTGGGTCAATTGTAATAATCTGAACAATAAAGATTTAATAAATTTTAAAAAATACTAAAAATATAAATATAAATCACTTTTATGAATCTGAGAAAATAAACAAAATTTAAAATAAAATAGAAAAAATGTAATTTAATTTTTTTATCAATTAAAAAATCGCACTGCCTTTTTGCAATCAAAAAGCAGATGTGAACTCTGTTATAATTCCTTTGAACTTAATATCCCTGCACCTTACAGCATTTTTTCTTTCTCTTTGAAATTCTATAATAACACTATAATTTATCTAATTTAGTGCTTCTTCAACCTTACAATATATATCATTTATTTTGAAAAATTACTAGCCATAATTAGTTCAAATATTGTCTTGCACATCTTTTTATCTATTGTGTCTTAATGGAACTCATTATAGGTTAATGCAGGACCTTCTTTTTCTAGCCTTCATTATCAACCTTTTTTTGTTTAGCAGTGCATTTTGATATTAAAAACACATAATAATAACATCCATAAGTCTTGTACATTTGTGTGCCAGGAACTGTATCTGTATTTTATATTTAACTTCTAAGACCTACATTGGAATTTAAGAAACATCATTAAGTAACTTCGTCACACATGTTAGCTCTTGAACCACTTTTAGATCATTTCT
>PVJN01012034.1:0-52398 GCA_004026805.1 Lasiurus borealis | reverse complement strand
CGCCGCGGTCGTCAGCCGAGCCCGCACCGGTGTGACGTGGGCGAGCGAGCGAGCGAGCTGCTCCCACCCGGCCGCCCATTAACGCTTTCCCCCGCGGGCGCCGCGCACTTGCCAACTTTCCCCTCCGCCAGGCCTGCGCTCTGGGTACTTGGGGCGTAGGAGCTGGGATGAGGGCGCCCTGGGAGGGGTTTGGGGGGAGGTGGCAGGGACACCGGGCTCAGAGAGGACACCGAGCTTCACGGCACAGCAGGAAGGCGCGCCGCCTTGATTTGGCCAAAGGCTCTGCCCGATGCATGGCTCCAGGGGGCCTTGGGCTCCCCAGGGACCCCGAGGAGGCCGGTCCTGGTGCCCCGGTTGTCAGGCCTGACAGCCGGGGGTTGCCAGACAGAGGAGCCACGCCCCAGACAGCCCTGCTCCTGCTCCTTCTGGGTCCCAGTTCCCCAGAGTCCCCCCCTTGACTTGGCATCTGGCCCTAGAGGTCAGGGTGAGACTCAGGTGGTCTGCTTCTCCTCGGAAGAGGCGAATAGGCTGGATGTCTTGGTTCTCGGGCCCATCCTTTCTTCCCTGCCCCCTCCCTCCCCTCCATCAACCTCAGCGCATTAAGGGAGCCTAGCTTCTCTTGTCGGTGTTCATACTGGTCTCCACCCACTGGGCTCTTGGGGCAGCAGGCGGGGCAATTCTAAAAAGCCTAGGTGTGGGTGTTACCAAGGTAACAAGACTGGGGGGCCTGACATGGGGACTTTCCAGGGCTGTCTAGAGCCCTATGGGACTGGACCTCCAGCCTGGGAGCACTTCCAGATGGAGACAGCCTGTGGCAGTGTCCAGGAGGGAAGGCAGTGCCCTGGGGCCCAGGTCCGTGCCTCCCTGACCCTCACTCTGCCAGCCAAGAACCCCTTGCACTGGTCACCCTTCCTTTCCCACCCTTCCATCATTTCACTGCAAAGAACCACAAACTTTCTGCTTGTAATTTGTGGTGGTGTAATGACATTTGAGGTTTGTTGTCATGTATCATGTCTGAAAAGTTACTTGCTTTTCCCTCCAATCTTCCTTTCCCACCCTCCCCTCCCCCCCATAAAAAGCTATCTGCAAACACTGGAAAGTCTATGCTTGTCTGCTTATTTTCCCCAAAACAGGCTGGGAGGGTGTTTGCCTGCAGTGTTTCTGTGAGTGGGGCAGGGGAAGTGGAGAGCCAGCTGCCCCTGCTTGCTGCCCTGTACAGAGCCCAGAGTTTCTGGGGGCTTCTCTGGGAAGAACACAGCTTCGGTCTCTGGAAACACAAGGCTGGGCTTCCTCTGGGCTACAGACCCATCAGCATCCACCCAGAAGTGCCTGCCAGGGTAGCCCATAGGGGAACTCTCTGGGCTGAAGAAAGAGGTGCTGGGAGGGGGTGCCTTCAATGGATGGCGGCTCATTTTATTCTGCCTGAAAAGAAGTGGACGAAAGGTCCCTTGGACTCCTGGCTTAGGTCCTGATCCTGCAGCTCAGCTCCCCTTCCCCGTCCTCCTCCTTCAGGCCCTGCAGGATGCTCCTGGCAGGGCCCTGGGGCCAACCGGGACTAGCTTGACCCTCTCTCTCCCTGCAGAACTCACCTGGAACTTAGATTCTTTTCATAGTTGAAGATAAGCAAGGCAGTTTGTGCTTTACAACCTTGATTTAGAGATAAAGTGCAGCTTCACTCAGGCCTCTCAGCAGCAGCAAACCGAAGGCAGGTGGAGAAAGGAGCCCAGGGCAGTCGCAGCCTGAAAGGCTCCCTTCCTCCAGATGGTCCACAACCCAATAGCCAGGCATCATGGGGGCTCTCTTGTCCTTCCTTGGGAGGTAGGCCTCTCCTTCAATGACACCCCCAAAGGTTTGATCTTCCCCTGGACCTTAGGCCATGTGACTGGAAGCATCAGCAGCCATACGCCGCCCCTCTGCCCTGGACTCTGGGCCAGGAGACTTGCCTCATCCTTCCCGAGCATCCCAGGCCTCCCAGGCTGCTGCTCTGAGGAAAGGATGGAAATACCCAGGTCTTGGCGAGGGGGCCTGGCAGGGAAAGTCCCTCTTTGGCACCGGTGAGTGATTATTCCAGAAAGAGAGACTGCATCTACGGCCACCTCCGGAGGACAGCAGTCCTCCCAGGCATGGGCCCTGTGCTGTGACAGACCTACAGTCCTCCCCCTTCCCAGACATGTTCCCACCTCTGGTCAATTATTGCTCTCTGATGGATCCATCTTCTCTCAGTCTCTCCTTTGTTTCTGCTGCTGGCAGAGCCACGGAGTGCAATCTGAAACAAGAGTCTCCGTGCCCTAGGGCCTGGCCATGCTGCTGCACCTCCCCTTGGCCTGGACTTTGCTGCAACATGCAGAGGCATCTGCTGGTTGAAACTGCTGTGCTGGAGCTTACGGGGCCGGCTCTGACGCTGCCCTGTGCTTGCTGTGGCCAAGGGGCCCACAGACTCATTCTCCCCACTCCTGGGGACCCAGGCGGGGCAAGGCGCTCTTACTTTGGTCAAGGAGAGAGTGTAGGAACCGGTCCTGAGTGAAGACAGCTTCGTACCACCACTGGCTCTGGTGTCCCAAAGATGCCTTTGTCCGTGGAAGGGTGCACCTTTGGAAAGGGCTCCTTGGCCTGACTTAGCAATGGAGCAGTGTTTCCGGGCCAAGATCTAAGGGGTGTAGAGTGGGAAGTGGTATCTCACCCTGAGGCTCCTGGCTTTTGTGTGGTCCCCAACCTCTTAGCCTCACTGGCCCTTGGGCTGCAGGGGGCTTTCCCCCTTTGTAGTGCGATGCCAAACTGGAACTACCAAAAGAAGGTTTCTTCTTCAACGCAGAGACAGTGATATGAGGCCTGGCCACGGGTCTGAGTTGCTTGCTCTCGCTGCACCTGGTGAGGGCTCTGGTCTCATTTTTATTTCCTGCTGTTCGGTCCTCATGAGGTTGGAAGGAGGCTGAGTGAGCAAGGGTTAGACCCTTTTTTCTTTCTCCTTGGTTTAGGAATAACTACAGCATCATGTCTATAACGCTGAAATGCGCCACTGATTTTAGGGAGGTTTTTATTATTAAAAGTGAAAGATTGCTAATTCAGCCAAAGTCTGTAGTCTGTACATTTAAACTTGAAATGTTTACGCAGCCCAGCCTCACATCACAATCACCAGGGCTAGAAAAGCCAGGAGCCTCAGAGATGGAGTTATTTTACATTGTAGAGAAAGGTAATAGTCCATACCATTGCTTTGTAGTTTGAATATCCTTTTGAATTCCCTGACATAGTTTTAGAAAGGAAAACCTTCAGTAGCAAGAAAAAAAAATGTAAACAGATATCCTAAATGCATGAGCTGGTATTCACATAAGGGACCTCAGAAATATTAAACAGCTGATGAGGGAGGGGACCTCAATCAAGGACTCTCTCTGGATGTCGGGCCTGGAATTTGCACAAAGAATGTATTTGCCGAAGCCCAGGGCCCTGCTCCCTGACCCCTCCCACATGTGTTCGTCTCCTGCAATTGGACAAGAGTAAGAAATATGGTACAAGTGGAAGGTGACAAGCTACCAGCTGGCATCTTCACAGGTCAGTAAGTAAATGAGATGAATTGGGGATGGGAGAGGCACATAGGCGATGTCAGCCATTGGTTTGGATCCTTGCCTACCCACGGGGCACCTGTTCTCAGGCTGAGTGGCCCCTGGCAAGTTGGCATTGTGATGGGTCGGGTTTCTGAAACTCTGTGGAGAACTCTGCTCAGCCAGGGCTCCATTGTCTGCAGTGGAGGGGTTGACTCACACGTGCACTTAGCTGTCCTGTGCATGCTGGGGTGTCCCCTTGGAGGGGTGGGTGATTCAGGAGGGTTTGAGGCCAACCGAAGCCATCCTGGAAACGAGAGTATTCCTTCCATCTCCGATGTCTGTGCAAAGTTCTGTGTTCCACATTTGGCCTCAGCGTTGTAGCCTGCGGCCCTGGTGCCCGGCAGTGACCAGCATAACCACCAGCTTTTAATTACTGTGGCAGTGAATCACACAGGAATGTCCCCCGGGAGATAGCTGATTTTTTTTTTTTTTTACATATATAAAAGACCATTTCAGAGTATTTTTGAAATTCAATTAATTGAAGGCCCCAGATAAAAGGAACACATTCTTAATGGCTTTAAAATAGCCCTGGGGGTGCAGAGGGAGCGCGGAGCTGACTTCAAAGTGCGACAGAAATACTATTTTACTTTAAAAGTATCCAGATCAATGACTCAGTCAAAATTACTTATACATTTAGCAACCTTTTCATTTTCTGTTTGAAAAGGAAAGAAAGAGATGCTCCTCCTGCCAGTGATACAGCAGCTCCTGGGGAGGAACTATGGTGGTTCCCACACTTACCAAAGGGGCCTGGGCTTTTTGCTTGGGACCTGGCTCCGGCACAGGAATCAGGGAAGCAGGTGGCATTACTTTTGCAATGGGGGAGGGGATAGGATGGTCCTGGGACTGCGTATTTGACTTAAACCAGGGCAAGCTATTCTCTCCCAGGCCTGGAGGTAAGAAGTCCGGGATCAGGGTGTAAGTGGGCTGGTCTCTCTCAGGCCTGAGGGAGAATGTTCTGCAGGCTTCTCCCAGTTTCCAGGGGTTCTGGCCACCCACCACTGGCGTCCCATGTAGACACACTACCCTGACCTCTGCCCTCCCCCCTCATGCAGCAGACTCCTGTGCAGGCCTGTCTGTGTCCAAACCTCCACTTTTGGGGAGGAGACTAGTCATACAGATTAGGAGCCCTCCCTAATGGTGTTATCTTAACCTATTGTATCTTCAATGACCCTGCTTCCAAATAAGAGTTCCAACACAGGAATTTTTTAGAGACACAATTAACCCATAAAGAGGGGTACCCTGAAATGCCACCTCTTCCCTCTCTGCCTCATCACTGTAGGGTGTAGCTACTGTGGCCTAACAGTCATCACAAACTCAGCTTGGTCATATCAGCCTGCTTCCTGCTGGGACATTTGGGGGCCCAACCATCTTTTTTCATTTTGATTTCTTTATTCATTTCTCGTCTGAGCTGGCATCATTTTTTTGCTGAAATACTTTTCTCAGGAATGTTGGGGCCTTCTGTAGGTTTCCCTGGCATTCACTGCATTGGATTTTTTCCAAGTACTCTTCCTCACTCCTGGCCTCCCATGGAGCCAGCAGACCCCTGGCAGCTGAATTCTGTGACCTTGGGTGTTTCTGAGGTTGTGCTATAGCCCTGATGGCCATGCTGGACTCTCCCTCGTCCTGATTTCTCTCGTTCCCAGCCTGCTCCATGTTGGTGGTCTCTAGCCAGGGAATTGTGCTGAAGTGGTGACCAGCTGGTAAGAATCAGTGCTGCTGCCCATGCCGAGGTCCCTTTTGCTGCACTGGGCAGACTGCTCTTTCCTGTCACCTTGGACTCAGGGGTGACCCGGTGACTCTCTTTGGCCAGTGAGATGTAGACCTAAGCCTTCAGAGCAGCGGTTCTCAACCTGTGGGTCGCGACCACTAGCAGGGTGGCCTAAGACCATTGGAAAACACAGATATTTACATTACTGTTCATAATAGTAGCAAAATTACAGTTATGGAGTAGCCATAAAAATAATTTTATGGTTGGGGGTCACCACAACATAAGAAGCTGTATTAAAGGGTCACGGCATTAGAAAGGTTGAGAACCACTGCTTTAGAGCCGGTGAGCACTCTATCCCACTCCCTTCCACCTGCCACGGCAAAAAGCAGCAAGTCAGATGGTGGAGGCTTCCTGACGGTGACCTGCTTGGTAAACAGACCAGGAGAGCAGGAGCCAGCATGGGTTTAAGCCCCTGAGATGCTGGGATTGTGTGTCACAGCAATACAGCTGGTCCTATCTGATTGGTACAGTGCGATTCTTTTGCAAGTCAGATTAATAATGCTATGATATAATTGAATATTGTTATGAGGCTATACAATAATTGTAAATTATAAAATTATAATTGTATATGATTATATGTTATAATACCAATTTCAATACAGAGAAAGCAACCAGCCCTTCCCCCCCCCCAAAAAAAAACAAAACAAAAACATAACAAAACACCACTCTTTTAAATGCTGAAAGTTAAAATTAAGTGCCCTTTTATTACTACCATGGTCAGGAACAAATAGATGTTTTCAAGAAAGTTTCCTAACCTAGAAATGGACATCTCCTATTTGTGAACACTTCTAGCCCCTGTTTCCTTGCACTAGGACACAGACCTTCTGTCCCTGTGGCCTCTCCATAGGGCTGCTCAGGGTCCACACAGTGTGGAAGCTGGTAGCTTGGACTGGAGAGTCTATTGAAGGCAGGACTCTGGGAGATGAACTGGCCACCCCATTGACTATGAGTTATAAGAATTACAATATTGTGGAGGACAAAAGACTGTTTTTTTTTCCGAAGAGTTATAGAAAAACTAGAGGCCTGATGCACAAAATTTCTGCATGGGTAAGGTCCTTAGGCCTGGCTGGCAATCAGGGCCGATTTGTGAGGTGACCAGTGGGGTGATCGGGGTCCTGCTGACACTTGTCTTGGCTGGCCTGGGTCCTGTGATCAGGGGGCAGCTCTTGTTTTGAGAGCATCTGCTCCCTGGTGGTCAGTGCACATCATAGCAATCGGTTGTCCCTCTGTTCAGTTGATTTGCCTATTAGGCTTTTATTATGTAAGATAATGATTAAACTCAGCATTTTAAACTAGCAGCCCAAATTCACAAAGGAAAAGAGAAATTCAACTATGGTTTTAAAAACAGAAACCGTATTTTTTATAGTTTAAGGTAGATAAGAATATTTAATATTATCATATTAAGAACAAACAATAATATTACATAATATCTATTATGTATTTTATCTAATTATTAACAATTTAATAATTAATGTTAAATCATGATTAATATTATTCTTTTGTCTAACAAATATTTTATTTTCACAGTCAAGTGTATCATTTTTCTTTTCTTTTTATTTTTTTACCTATTTATGTTTTATAGTTGTGTTCCTCATTCTTCTAATTTTTAATTTCAGATTTCATCTGTAGGCCTTTGATCTATGTAAAGTTTTTAATTTTTTAAAATATATGGTGTGAGGCAGTTGTTGGTATTTTTTTTTCTCTGTAGTGGTACCCATTTATCCTGCTTTTACTCATTGAAAATATTTTTTTACTACATAGATTTTAACTCATTTTTATGTTCTTAGAACATAACTCTTTAATAATAAAAGCTGAGATATAAAATGAAATAGCCTCATCTACATGAGTGTTAATTCTGTCACTGGTCAGCAGAATTGTCAAAGGGTGTGTATTGCATACTGATTTTAGCAATGCATGTGTGAGATTCCACACAGGTAGCCAGGTAGATGCTTGATGGGGCACCTGGGTGATGAGGTTGAAGACAGAAGGTCTAGAGGCATCCAGTGGGGGTGGACCTGAAGGCCTGCTACCTTTCTCCTCTTGGTGACACACTTCCCCTCCAAGCTTGGGTAGTCAAGAACTGGCTGCCCAACCAGCCTCCCTTGCAGCTAAGTGTGGGCCATGAACAAAGTTTCTGCCTTTGGAATATGGAAGGTGATGCATGTAGTTGCCACGAGACTAATTTAAAAATAAACACTTACCTTCTTCTTGCTGCCTTTCCCCTCCCTCTGCAGCAGACTCCATGGCCGGGCTGGGTGAGCTAACCTAAACAAGGGGCTGAGAGAATCCTTTGTTGGCTTGTCTTTTCCTTCTGTTGCTTATCCTCGAATCTCTTCATTTTGAATTTGTAGCAAAGTTTTCTGGAAGAATAGCTTTCTCATAAACTCAATTGATTTTATGGTACTCAGAAATATTTTTCATAAGCACCTCACTGGAAAAATATTCCTCAGTAGTGTCTGCCAGCAAGTTGACACAGAAAGAAAATTGTGCTCACTCAACTGTTTTTCCATGGTTTAATTCACGGCCCTGATCTGGGGCTTCAGGACAATCCCGCCAAAAACGAGGAACCTGGTGGATTGTCAGAAAGGTCATCACAGCCCCTCATCATCCACAGTGCATCACCACACAGTGCAGCCCAGTACCAGCCACGGTGGACAACTCACATCCTGCTTGCCAAGACGCAGCTGCCACCGACAACTCCTAGACTCAGAACTGCATGGGGCACTGGGAACACATACTGAAGACCCATCTCAGCCCTGGTGGGAAGCGGACTTTCTGTACTGAGTGGACATGGCCATATCAGGAATAAGCAGGTCTTGATGAAGCCAACACAGAGGATGGAGGCCACGGGTGGGCAGACAAGGACCTCACTCACCCTACCTGTGAAGGGGCTCCTGTAAGTTGTGACAAGTCTCCTTTGAGTGAAGTAAATTTAAGTCCAAGTTTTCTATTGCAGTGGCTGGAAATTTCCTACTTTCTTTCTCAGCTTATAACTCTGGTGGGCCAGTGTATCCCCTTGACCAACTAAGACTTCAATGGAGAATAAGGGTCCTGGGGTGGGTTTGATCATTACCATTGATTCCAGTTAGTCAAGAATTGGTTAAAACAATTTCAATTATAATTAAATAGTAATAGTTGGGCTTAGTTCTTAGACTCAATTTGTTTCTAGCTTTAGTTGATTGCCTTCTGATAACTAGCTATGTAGAGAGAGAGAGCAGGGATTAAGTAAATAGTGAATAATTTTGCATAAGAGGAGAGAGAGGGAGAGGGATAGACAGAGAAACAGAAAGAGAGAGAGATACCAAAAGGCAGACACACACACACACACACACACACACACACACACACACACACACGAGGAGTGGGGAGAGAGGAACTAGAAATGGAACTGGCTGTGGCATCAGACCTTATAACTTGAATGAACCACATCAAAAACAACTAACTGAAAGCATTTAGGAGCAAGCCAGGTGTGGAGAAGACACACATTTCTCCACCAATGGGAAAGATGCAGGTGTAGGCTCGCTCAGTCAGAACTATCTCCTGGGGGCTGCAGGATACAGAGGAGATGGGAGCGGAGGACTCAGCGTCAATCAGGAAGATGTTTCTCCACAACCAAACCTTCTGACAGGTCATGACCAGTGCAAACAAATGTGGCACAATCCAAAGTCCCTTTAGTTATCCTTACCCAGCCCTCATCGTCCATCTTTCTTTTCTCCAAAATAATAAATAGAATTCAACCAATGCTTTTCAGAAGGGTTGGCCCCAGGATGTCTTTTTGCAAGAGGCAGGCATACTTTCCCCTGTGTACCACCTTTGCTGGAAGAACTGGACACCCTGCCCTTTGTGGTGACTGTTGCTGGGGGGCTTGGTGGTGAGGCTCAGCTCCCTGCCTCTCAATCTCTGATCTATCTTAGAAGGATCCAGATCCACCTCTGGCAGGAGGAACCCAGTTCTCTCAGGGTCTCCTCTCAATCCTGGGGTGCAAGCCAAACATGGGGTGCCAACTCCCTTCCTCCGGTGTGCGGTGCCAGCAGGCAGAACTATGCTGTGTGCACGCACCATTCCATCCGCATACCCGAGAGCTGTCCTTCCTGATGGGTGATGTTTTCCCCGAGCTCGAACAGAAGTGGTAAGTGTTTAATTTACAGAAATCAATACATGTAGCGGCACTGATTAGGTCACAGCCACAGGAGTCTCTGACTGTCCCTCCTCCTGGAAGTGGGTAGGATGGAAGGGAAGCCAGAAGCCTTTCGCAGCATCTGGCCAAGTTGAGGCACAGGGATCCCCGAACCCAGGCTATCCCCCAGCTGGCCTGGGCACCTGCAGCTCTGGGGGCCCAGCATGAACTCGCAGGAGGAGGCTTGCACCCTTTACTCTGTCTACAGCTTTGCCCTACAGTGCACCCCCACACCCTCCCTTGTCCCCACCCTCTGAGTCCAGGCAAGACCCGAGCCTTTTTGTCTCCTCAAGCAACATCAATGAGGCAGTGACTGCGTGGGCGCCTGGTGGGGCACCCCTGTACAGCTGCCCCTTTGGGCTGCCTCCTGAGTGCTATCTCAAGAGATCGTGAGGCAGGACAGGGAGCCAGGGATGCTGAGCAGGAGCTAGCGGTTTGGTTCAGTGTGGCTCAGGTGGGGTTCCAACCCCAACTTTGCCCTCTGCTGCCGTGGGACCTACTCTCCTTTCCACACCCCCAGTTTGCATGTCCAGGGCACCATCCCGACAGGTTTGTTCTGTTGAGATGTAAGTAAAGCCACATATTCAAAGCAATTGCCTGGGGCCCAGCCTAGACCTGGGTGCATGGCAGCTGTGGGGAAGGGCCCATCCTAAGGTCCCCCACCCAAGCTTTGTGGCCCAGGAGCTCCGCTGCCTGCCTCCCTGTTTCCCCAGCTTGGAGGACCCATCTGCACAGCGGTTCCAGGTCCCACATGCACTGGGGCGCTGGGTGGGGACTGAAGCCGTCCCTTCCCCTGGTTCAGGGACACCAACCCTCCTGGCCACTTGGAGCTGGCAGTGGGCAGCCGCAGCCCCTTGCTGACAGCAACACCCTCAGGTTCTTTCAGCTTGTCTCTGTTTTCCTTTCTAAAAATCTCATATTTCAGGCAAACCCTTGAGTAGAGCTGGAGATGTGTTATTAAATTGTTAGTTTCCTTCAATAAGGGACTTGTAGTAAACAGGCGATCTGTGGTTTCAAAAGTGCATTTTCCTTAATCCCACGTATTTCAATTATGTAACAGAATATTGAATTCTGACCCGACACTTAGGGTGCAGCCGGTTACCTGCCTCACAGGTGACCGAGGAGGATGGAGGATCCGAGCGGGGCTGGATGCGTCCCCACGTTGACACCAGGCATGCTTTAAAACCGAGATTTCTGCACATTCACCCCAGAACATAAAGATGATGTACACACACATAAACCGTTTCATTACGTATGCGCTCATTTTACAAGGGAAAAATCAGACAAATTAGGTCTCCTTTTCCTCGCGCCTCTTTCCCGAGGAAGATTGTTTACAGCAGGTTTTTATTCCTCTCCCTGCTATTCCTCCAAAGGCAATGAAAAGCAATTCCGGGAGCACAGCAGAAAATCAGTTTTTAATCAAGAAAAACAATCTGTGGGAAATAGAGACGTGTGGCTCCACCTCAGAGAAATGTCAGCGGCCGTTGGACCATGGCCGCCGATTTGTGGATGGGGTCTGGATGCATTGGGGCTGTGGGGCCTGGCTGCGGCCTCTAAGACCAACAACCTTGGGCTGGCTGGGCCAGCGGTGGCCAGGGTGCCAGGCCTCAGGCACTGCAGGCCCTCGGTGCTGCCAGTGTCGTCTGTCTGTCTACAGTGACAATCTCCCTTGCACAGTGATGGAGAGCCTGTAACAGGGACACAGCGACCAGTGCAGCCAACCCCACAGACACTCTGTGGACGTGGCTCCTCATGGCTTCCCTTTTTGTGTACATTTCCAGAGGCTGACAGAAGTCGGACAGCCCCCTGCTGGGGCCTCTGAGACTGGGACCAAGGGAAGCCAGCCTCTGGGAAGCCAGCCAGGATGTCACAGGTCTGGATCCTCTGACCACTCCCCCCCCCCCCCGCTACTTCTGTAGCGAATTTGGGGTGGTTTCTTACACAACTACAGATAAAGGGAAACATGCATTAACCTTCTAACATTGTGGGAGTTCAGTACTGAGCAGTTGTGGTCATATCCTGACAAAGAGTGTTTCTAATCTCTGTATGCGTGTCCATGTGTCCATGTGCCCAATGTCTCCCATCTATGCTCCAGACACACCTCTGGCTGAGTGGCCAATTCTCCGCCAGACCCTTGGCACTCAGAGGAACCCTCGGCTCAGCCCAAGGAACAGGAAGGACAGGAGGTGTGCTGGGCCCCCAGAGGTAGGCATGGGGGCCGCTGCTTTCCTGTGAACGGTGCCTGGCAAGCTTGCTTCTTTCTCAGATCCCAGGATTTGATACCTGGGGTTCCTGGAAGTGGCCTGGCTGTCCCAGGGACTCCGCCCTCACTGCAGTGCACTCCATGTCCCTGGTGCTCCCTGACAGCTCTTAGGGATCTTGAGCATGGATTCCTGGGGCAACTGCTGGAGGCAGATTCTGGGTGAGCCACGAGCACCTCCTCTCGAGTCAGGTCTCCTGTCAGGGGCTGGCTCATCCTACTGGCACTCGATGGTCAAGGTGCTTTGGGGACACTAAGATGGGTCCCATGCCCTGGAACTTCTCAGGAGGGTGTGCTCAGAGAGCCTGTGAGTGAGGCCAGGTCTCCTATGCCAGGTGGGGCCCAGCATGTAGGTGGGGACATTGCTAACAGCGGGTCTGAGACTGGAGCGGGGAGGACAAATTCTGCAATGGACCCAGTGGCTCTTAGAGCCAAAAAGATATCCAGGGAACTTGGGAAGTAGGGACATTTGGGTTCCTCAGGGAAGGGTGTTCTAGGTTGGGAATCTAAGTTCCCTCTGCCTCCTTTCACAGAGAGAAAGGTCTGCTCTCAGCTCTGTGCATATGGCCATGGCAGTAAGGTCTCCAGAAGGATCTGCCGAGCCTCTTATATCTCCTCCTGGGGTCCCTGGATCCTTCCAGAAATCCTTTTACTTCTGCTTTTTTAAAAAAATAAATCTTTATTTTTCAGATTATTGTAATTGTTTTTCTTTTTTCCTCCCATAACTCCTCTCTACCCGCTCCCCACCCGACCCTCTGCCCTTACCTCCCCCACATTGTCCTCATCTATAGGTGTATGATTTTTGTCCAATTTCTTCCCGTACCCCCCTATACCTCCTTTCCCCTGAGAATTATCAGTCCACTCCCTTTCTATGCTCCTGATTCTAATGTATTCACCAGTTTATTCTGTTCATCAGATTTTCAATTCACTTGATTTTTAAATTCACTTGTGGATAGATATGTATTTATTGTTCGTAATTTTTATCTTTACCTTTTTCTTCTTCTTCCTCTTCTAAAAGAGTACCTTTCAGCATTTCATATAATACTGGTTTGGTGCTGATGAGCTCCTTTAGTTTTTTCTTATCTGTGAAGCTCTTTATTTGACCTCCAATTCTGAATGATAACTTTGCTGGGTAGAGTAATCTTGGTTGTAGGTTCTTGCTATTCATCACTTTGAATGTTTCTTGCCACTCCCGTCTGGCCTGCATAGTTTCTGTTGAGAAATCAGCTGACAATCATATGGGTGCTCCCTGGTAGGTAATGAACTGTTTTTCTCGTGCTGCTTTTAATATTCTTTGTCTTTTGCTCTTGGTATTTTAATTATGATGTGTCTTGGTGTGGTCCTCTTTGGATTCCTTTTGTTTGGGGTTCTGTATGCTTCCTGGACTTGTAAGTCTATTTCTTTCACCAGGTGGGGGAAGTTTTTATTATTTCTTCAAATAGGTTTTCAGTATCTTGCTCTCTCTCTTCTTTTGGCACCCCCATAATTCTGATGTTGGTAGGCTTGAAGTTGTCCCAGCGGTTCCTTACACTATCTTTACATTTTTGGATTCTTTTTTCTCTCTTCCTTTCCAGTTGAGTGTTTTCTGCTTCTTTGTATTTCAAATCTTTGACTTGATTTTTGCGTTCCTCTAGTCTGCTGTTAGGTTTCTGTATAATATTTTTGATTTCAGTCAGTGTATGTTTAATTTATAGTTGGTCCTTTTTCATCTCCTCTTGGGTCTCGCTAAATTTATCCATCTTGTCAAGACCGGTTTGGCTCAGTGGATAAAGCGTTGGCTTGCAGACTGAAAGATCCCAGGTTCGATTCCAGTTGGGGGCATGTACCTTGCTTGCGGGCACGTCTCCATGTGGGGTGTGCAGGAGGCGGCTGATGGATGTCTCGCTCTCATTGATGTTTCTGACTTTCTATCTCTCTCCCTTCCTCTTTGTAAAAAATCAATGAAATATATAAAAAAAAATTATC
Source organism: Lasiurus borealis (assembly GCA_004026805.1). NCBI lineage: Eukaryota > Metazoa > Chordata > Mammalia > Chiroptera > Vespertilionidae > Lasiurus > Lasiurus borealis. Next base: position 38,629 of record PVJN01012034.1, on the reverse strand, counting down.
CATCTTTTCTAGGAAATTCTTACAAAAACTTATAACCATGGTTTTGAACTCTATATTCAGTCATTTGTTTTCCTCAATATATTTTGTTTGTGATTTGTCCTTTGTCTCCGCATTTTCGCTGCTTCACTGATTTGGTAGAGTAGCTTTGTGTGCTAGGCGTCCTATATGACCCAGTAGCTCTGCCTCCCCAGTTACCTGATGTGGACACTCTTGGTGAACCCCTTTGTGGACAGTGTGTACAGCCTTGTTGTAGTTAAGTTTTGATAGTTGTTGGTGTCACTGGGGGAATTGATCTTCAAGCCAATTGTATGTGAAGATCAGCTGTGTCTATACCCAGAGAACCTCTGTGCTGGACTCAGCATTAAGATTTGCAAGAATGCAAAAGCTTGAATGTGGCAGAGTCTCAGGCTGAGCCTTGGCTTTCCATCAGCTTTGCCCTACAAGGCAGCCCCTGGGTCTCAATGTCCCTTGGTAATTGCTGCAGTCCTCTCTGTGCGTATGTGCCTGCACACACATGCCTGCGCCTTGAGACCTCTGCCTTTCTGGCTCCCATGAGTTTCTGTGCACTCTGGGGACCCATATGAGTCTGGGTCCCCAGGTTCTCGCCCAAAACTGAGGTTCAGTGCAGTCGGACCTGGATTTCAGTGCAGTTGGGAGGTTCTGTTTTCCTCCTGCTAGAGAAAGCCCAGGGCATAATCAGTAGTCAGTCCTCTTTGCGAGTGCCTCCAGACCTCTGCCTTTCACAGCTCCCCTAAGTTTCTGTGCACTCCTCCATTTTCATGACAGTCCAGACTCCCCCCATATGAGTCTCACCCAGAAGTGGGGTTCAGTGCAGTCAGAAGTGGGTTTCAGTGCAGTCGGGAGTTTCCGTCTCCCTCCCGCTAGAGGAAGCCAGCCAGGCACCCCTCCACCTGTCCTCTCCATGCTCATGTCTCTGTATCTCAGCCTTTTATAGTTCCTCTGAGTCTTCGTGAGCCCCTCTCTTTACTTCTAGTTGTAGAATTTCCAATCAACCAGCTATCCTGTGGTTCTGGATGGTGTCCGTTCTGTCTTTTAGCTGTAGTTTTGAAATTGTTGTGCGAGGCAGCAGTTTAAGTGTTCACCTATGCTGTCATCTTGGTTTCTTCTCCTTCTACTTCTTTTTAAAAAATAAATATTTTTCTTTATTTCAGAGAGGAAAGGATAAAGAGGGAGAGATAGACACATCAATGATGAGAATCATTGATCTGCTGCTTCCTGCATGCCACATACTGGAATTGAGCCCACAACCTGGGCATGTGCCCTGATCAGGAATTGGACTATGACCTCCTGGTTCATAGGTCCACCCTCAACCATGGAGCCACACCGGCTGGGCGCAAGTCTTACTTCTCTGACTTGGCCATCAGCCTGATCACACTGAGACACTGCCCGGACCCTGTTCTGATGCTTGGTGTCTAATGTCTCTCTCTTCCCATCCCTGTCTTTCCCTCTCTGTCCCCACCTCCCCACCGACTCTCCCCGACCCCCCTTCTCCTGGCCCTCAGCTCCCAGAGCAGCATCTGTACAGCCTTTTACCTCCCATGGCTCCTCTGTTAATCTCCTTCCCTGACCACCTCACCAGAGCCCCTGCCTCCTAAGGAAGACATGGCAGCAGGGGTTGGCTCTGGCATGGCAGTTTTTAGGAAAAGGAATGTTGTTGTTAGTTGATAAAATTCTCATTGTAGAAAATTTGGAAAACACATAAAATATTAAGGAAACATTAAACATTACTCATTATCACCCTGCTCAGAGGAACCTGGGCCAATCTTTGAGGATCAGTCTCCTTTCCTCATTCATTTTAGTGGCCACCATACAACGTGACACAACCCACAGCTGTTGCCAGTTACACCTCTGTGATGCACGTGGCACCTTTGTCTACCATTGTTGCGAGCCCATTGCAGCATCAGCCAGCAAACATTTTCGTTTTTGAGAGCCACTGGTCTTCTCACAACTATATAGCTCTGCTTTACAGGCCTACTCAGGCTGGTGTGAGTGTGCCCCAGCCAAATTGTCCAAGTAAAATCACCGAACCCCGAGTGTACAATTAGAGAAACGTGGTTTAAGAGTCTTTTTCTATCCTTCCCCAAATCCTTATAAGTGTGTCTGATTCATGAAAATACCAGGACATCATGTTCTCCCCTCAGGACCGGTTCCCAGTTAGGGACGTGCGACCTTTTCAAAGATCTGGGCCTGATGCGGCGCTGGGTCAGGCAGTGTCGATGTTCTGCCAGCCAGATCTTCACCTCTAGACGGAGAACTGCTTTAAAACTGATTACTTTTCATGAGAAAAATAATGAACCTCGGAAACACAGCCTGGCGGGCATCTGTGTTTGGGGAAAGGGCACCCAAGGTCACTTAGGGGAAACTGGCTCAGCCAGGGCTGCTCTTGCAGGTGCCCTGGACCAGGAGCCCCAAGCGGGGCATATCACAGAGGGAATCCAGAACTTTGATGGGAGTTCAAGCCCAGCCCTGCTGCTTTGGAAGGCCAGGCCCTGGCTGAAGGCTGCCCCAGCCTCTGGGCACAGACACAGGGACAAATGAGCAACTAGCAAGGTTGGAGCAAGGAGGCAGCTTCAGGCAGCGTGTGGGGGCCTTGGGCCTGGCAGCCCCGGTGGGGTGGGGTGTTAGTGCCCTCTGGCCATAACTCATACCACAGGCTGAGTGGCTTAAACAACAGACCTTTCTCTTCTCATAGCTCAGGAGCCAGAAGTCCTAAGTGAAGGCGTGGCTTTAGGTGAAGGCCCTTCCAGCCTCTCCCAGGTGCTGGAAGCCTCTGCTTTTCAGAGTAGTTTTATTATTTCAAAATATAATGGGAACCTGGTTTAAAAATAAAACAACACTCAAAGGTTGATAAGAAAATGCAGTGCAGCTCCTGACCCCACACTCACCATCCTCTCCTCTTGCTCCCCCGAAACTCCTCTGTTCAATTTCCTTTTTTTTTTTTCCAATGGGTTGTCTCTTTTTACAAATAATCGAGTATCCTACAATTCATTGGTCTCTTACTTTTAGATCATGTCCGGAAGCTTCCTCCCAGGGCACTTGAAGCGTGACTCTCCCTGTGTTTCTTTTTCAGCGTGACTCTCCATCTTCCTACCATGCATTTGTTATTTTTATTTACCCTAAGCCATGTTTTGCACTGTGATTATTTTTTCCTTTGTTACATAACTTTTCATGTTTCTTGGAGTTAATATTTACCTGATGGCTTTCACGGCTTAATTTTCTATGAAACTAGTTTTCTACACTCTTTTATATGATCTGACAAATGCCTGGTAATAATGTTTCAAATGTCCAAGCACATCAAAGAGTATCATGCTAAGTGAAATAAGTCAGTCAAAGAAAAGACAAGTACCACATGATCTTATTCATATGTGGAATCTAATGAGCAAAATAAACTGATGAACAGAGGGGATCCAGAGACAAGGAAGCATGGAACAGAGTGTAGACTCTCTGTGGGAAGGCCAGGGTGAAGGAGGATCAAAGGGTGGAGTAGGGGAGTAGTGGGGAAGGGGAGTGGGAAGAGATCAACCAAAGATCTTGTATGCATATTTTGTTATGCATAACCCACAGACAATAGGGTGGTGAAGGCCCTGGGCCGGGGGGTGGGTGGGTGGGCTGGAGAGGGTCAATGGGGGAAACAAGAGGGCATATATAATACTTTCAACAATGAAGAATTTAAAAAAGCAAAGAAAAGACCTAAGTTGTATTTAAAAAAAAAAAATCTTTTCCCTAAGAAAGTGAAGCTGAAAGCAGCAGGGAAAGCCCCGACATGGAGAGATGGGTCACATGGGCCTCTATTAGTGCCTGGGTCAGTCCTCAGGTGATGAAATCCGGGTTACTTCCGTCTGAATTGGTGCCGGGCCATGCCTTCTTGAGGGACTCGGGGGACCCCTCTCCCCTTCCTGGAAGCAGTTAGTGGAGTCTCTGCAGACTCAGTGCAATTACTGTGCCTCCAGTTCCAGCCACTGCACTTCTGGAGCCAGTGGGAATTCTGCAAATGACTTCGTGTGGCCTGACCATCCAGGCGCCAGAATGCCCTTCTGCTTCCACTCGGCGGAGCAGGGGCTGCCAATGCGCCAGGCAGTGTCCACTCCTTGTCCTGGGCCCTGTTTCTTTAGGGTTAGCTCCCTGGGACCTGCAAGGACCACCTGCCTCCAGCATTTCGCCTTCCTGTCTCCTGTCTGCAGAGGTGGAGACGGAGGTCATACCCTTGGGCCTTTGCAATCACAGCATAACTTAGATTGTAATCAGAGCAAATAAAAATGAGCCCAAAGGTTCTCTGTTGCTGGGGACTTGGCGGAGGACTTTCTGTGCTCAGAGCAGGCTTCTCTGAATGTTGGCTGAGAGGAAGAGACTTCCCAGCAAGACTGAGAGCTACCTGGGCTGAGCAGGTGTGGAAAAGGCAGGGCTTCCATTTATTTCTACCTCTGATTGACTTCTGATTGACACAGGCTTCTTCCCCTCACCAAGGACCAGGAGAACCCATCACTGTGGCACCCACTCCCCAGCACTGAACTTCACTCAGCAGACCTTGTGCCATCTGATGGGGGTTCCATCAGGCAGCACCCTCTCCAACCCATGGATGCTCTGCCTGCCTGGTGCCTGGCACCATGACTACTTTCTCATTAATTGATTGAATGAATTGGTAAGTCAGGTGAGTGAGTGAATAAAAAGTATAGGGACAGCCGCTTTGGTGGATGTGAAGGTGAGCATGTTCTAACATTGTTGCCATCACTTCTTCTGTAAGAATCTTAGAAGTTTGGCCAGGATATTTCATGTGATTTGAATCCGGATGAGCAATCACTTGCCATCGGATGTGGCTTCCCTCACTTGCAAACTGAATCCTGACAAGTCATGATGATGGAGTGTGCACTACCAACCCAAGCCTGAGTGCGCCTCAATGGCTCTAAGAAATAGAGGGACCAGGAGAAGGTGACCCAGTGTACCCTGAAACAGCCATGTGACACTGAATAAACTGGAAACGACTAGAGGAGTTCAGGATGTGAAACGCAGATACCCGTATTTTCTGGTGTATAAGAAGACTTTTTAAATCAGGAAAATCTCAAAAGTTGGGGGTCAGATATCATCTTATAGGATGGGTATATCCCAAACTATATTTTAACTGGAAAAGTTGGGGGTCGTCTTATACACCCAGTCGTCTTATACGCAGGAAAATATGGGTAATTGAAACAAATTGTCTCAATCTAGTTCTTTACAAGCAGTAGATTTCATGGGACCAGGCAGACAGGACATGGGTTGGACATGGACAGAGAGCAGAGCAGAGCTAAGGGGCTTTGGTGGGAGGTGTGCGGGAGTGGCCCGCACTGTGTCAGGGAGCCTCCTGGAACTTTCATCAAGCTCCTCTGAGTCTTCTCACACGCAGGCCCTGTTCTGGCCCTTGGAGCCCCACTGAAGCAAGAATCTTGACAAGCTGGTTCCTGAGATTCTCATGACCTCCAATTAGTACCCCTCCCCCCATGGCATTTAGCCAAGCCCCTCTAGTGATGGTCCATCTTCTCCCGGTATATCCCTTTATTCCCTGTTGAGTTGAGTTTAGACTGTCTTCCCTGTTGCAATAGTCATGAATAAAGTCTTGTGTGTGTTTATTTTAATATATATTTTTAAATGGATTTCTGAGAGAAAGGGAGAGGGTAAGAGAGATAGAACAAGGGTTCAAGCTTGCAACACAGGCGTGTGTCCTGACCAGGAATCAAATCATGACCTCCTGGTTCATAGGTCAATGCTCAACCACTGAGCCACACCAGAAGTCTTGTTTTTAACGAGCATCTGGGGCAATTGTTCTTTCGCAAGTGGGACTATCCAGGTCTAGATGAGGGAGGTCAGAACGGGAGGGTTGTGGGGGTGCACCAGCATCTGGGGGTCTCATCTCTGGAAATCCTTCTAGTGGGAATGTGCCAGAGCTGACTTTCTCACTGAGGATGTGGCCTTTGGGTCCATTCACCAGATCCCCTGTTGTTGAGGACACGAATGGAGGCAGTGGAGATTTGGGACAAGTATCCTGGCTCACTCACATATTATGGAGGTGATGGACGGCAGATTTCTTGCACTTTACATTAAAAGCTCCAGCTCACACATCTTTCAAAGTGCCAGTGATAAAAAAGAGCATTTTTGCATCAATTTCCATCATGAAAATGATAGTAGACTATTTGTCCAAAAAAGTACCGAATGGTCTTTTTATCTTTGCAAAAGAGATGACAGACGTCCAGAGAAGCAAAAGACAGTGATAATAATGATGAGAACCACATCAAATCCAAGTGTGAGGACATCACCAGGTTCTAGTTTGGCGTATGCAACCTTCTCTTTATAGCCACATTATTGGAACTAAAATGCATTCATATTGAGCTACTGTTTTGAACTTGATGTTTTCCTTATTTTAGTTTTCACTTATTTCCTTGACCTTAAATACACCGTACGACTGAACAAATCTTTTTTCCCTCTTGATAAATGTATCAGATGTCTTGTGCTCATCTGCCCTTAGAGATTGCAACCAGCTTTCAGAGGCCTGGTATTCATAAAGAAAGGCATCACAGAAGTAGTTTCTCTCTGAACTTTTGAGTTGCTTTATCACTTCTTGGTTTTTATTAAGGTTTACAAGATAGGAAAGTTGGAACTTTCCCTCCCTCCCCCTTCCTTCCTTTCCAAGGTTTTATGACAAAGGTTACTATCCTTGAAGACAGTTTATGGTCCTTTTTTTTTTTAAATAATATGTTTTTATTGATTTCAGAGAGGAAGGGAGAGAGAGAGAAAAACATCAATAATGAGAGAGAATCATTGATTGGCTGCCTCCTGCATGCCCCTCACTGGGGATTGAAACAAAAACTTGGGCATGTGCCCTTGATGGGAATCAAATCCAGGACCCTTCAGTCCTGAGGCAGACACTCTATCCACTGAGCCAAATCAGTTAAGGCTGGTTTGCTGTTCTTGCAGGATGTCTTTTTTTTCTTCTGTTCTCCCCGACTGCCATGGGTGCACGAAGGAGGCAGGGGCCCAGGCCTCACTCTTTGACTGGACAGAGAAACACGTGCTCTCTGTGGTCATCTGAGGACCATTGGGCAGCATCATAATCACATGGACCAGGACCTTTCATGTTTCAGAACAAAGGCGCTGGAGGCCAGGTGAATGGAACTGTGCTCCTGGGTTTTTCAGACACGGGGCATCCAGCACACCTGCAGTGGAATGCCCAGTTAACACATGCTTACTACTCCTTTCTTCCTGACACGCTCCACCTCCCCTTCACTGGCGCTCAGCCCCACCTCTTCCACCTGAAGAATCAGGCACTGGTCCTACAGTTGGGGACATGAAGGTGTCCTACATATTTGGGGCTCTCAGTGAAGACCAGGCTTGGTGGAACCCTTGAGGATTTTTGGTGCAATTTATAGATTTAGAAAAAAGTTGTCTGCTTATAAGCATTTTAGCTTCACAGGAAGGAATGCATGTCCGACATACAATGTGCAGTTTCTGGCTTCTAAACACTGTGTCCAGTCAGTGTGTAAGCCGCGTCATCCCACACGGTGTCCATGCTGCTGCTGGAGAGGCTGCAAAATCGCTTGCAGTATTTTTAAATGGCACTAATTTTCCTCAAACACAAGTTCGGTTAATATAAAAAAGGCATTTAATTTCTAATATTTCCATCTAGTTCAATGTTTGAGTAGGAATGGTCAGGTAGTCAGCTCACCTGTGGAATACTCACCAGCAGCATCATCTCACACCTGAGAGAAGGAAGGAAACAAAAGACTGCAGAAGGTTACAGAAGATGCACCCTCAGATTCAAGCTTCTTTCATCTTTAATTTTTTTGAAATCATTATCTAGTGATGGCAATCGTAACGGTGCTCTTACTTCTCACAATGTGAATGCAATGTGCTCCACCCTGGCTGGGGGCCCTTGCAGCAGACGGTGCTGTCCCGATTGGACGTTGTTGGGGATAAATGGCTTCCTTCTGAGGGAGCGGCCATGTTTCCCCTTTTCCTTTGAGACAGATCCATAATTGAGGAGCAGGCATTGTGGCACCAGGCTCTTGAGCTGGAGAAAGTAATCCAAGGACCAAGTTATTGGTCAAACCTAACATTCACCAAATCCTGTCCCTGATGGGAACTAACAGAAATGGAGACTCAGAACAAGAGAATTGCTCTCTCTTTGCAACCCAGACATCCCAAACATGACACCTTGTTGCCTCTCCACGTTGCCACATGCACCCATGACATGTGTGAGACTTGCCATCACTCCCCGATTTGCTTTTCTCCATGACAGAGGCCTGGGGAGCTCTGTGCCACCTGGGATTGAACCATAGGGTCTGGTTGTCAGGTTGTCTGATAAGGAGCTTCCCATGCAAACTGGCTCTACAATTCCAGCCTCCCCCACGCCCAGGACAACCTGGTGGGGACCCAAGATTTCTGCATTCCACTGGCGCAACACAATGGCGTCCTCCAGTGTTTACTGAGCCAGCCCCTTCCACCAGCCTCAGGTGGGGTCATCCCGGTACCAGAGGGAGGGGGAACGCCACTGGACAGTACTGCCTTCCAGGAAGGTGGGACTGCATTCCTTTGGGGGAGCCCCAGGCATGGCCATCTTATGGAGAATAGAGAGCTCCCTGTGCTTAGGAGGTCCTGGGAGTCTTATGGACCTTCTGTTTGAATGGAGGCTGCTGACAGGACCGTGTCCTTGGGATACCAGTGGCCCAGGGGACTCTTCCTCCCCTGTTATTCCAGAAACCTTCATCATGAGGCCTGAAAGTCATCCTAAACCTGGGTACCCAGACTTCATCAAACAGAAACCCACAAAGCCAGGAGTCTCTTTATAAGATTGCCAACATCTTAATAAAAAATTTCAAACCAGAAAGCATGGTGTGTTCAGCCATGCAGATGCTGAGCTTTTCCCAGGTACTGGCACATGGGGCATACCCCTCAGCCTCTTTCCCTGCCAGCCTGGCCTGTTCTCATCGGCAGCATAAGTGCGCATTTAAAAAGTGAGCGAGCAGGTGCTGCCTGACATGTGGGGCAGCAGCATAAGACATGTGGTCGAACCTGCTGAGTCCATGCACCCCATTCAGACACTTGTCCCTTGTGATTCTCTGAGAGACCCCTGCTGTCCTGCTCTATTAATGTTACCTTCCTCCTGTCCCTGAGAGATGATTTCTCTCTCCCTCATGCAGGGGCTCAGAGGCTGGCCTTGACCACAGACCACCACCCCTCTTTCCCTCAGCCTGCCTCTCTGCACCCAGCCTGTGTCCTCTGAGTTCTGGGTATTCAGGTGCTCTCACCCAGGGTCACCACTCCACCACCCTGGACTCATTGCTCTCTTTGAGTGAGAGAAGTCCCACACCTCCTATTGCCAGGGCCACTAGTCTGGGCTTATTGACACCAACATCCTCTGAACTTCTCTTTCCCTGGGAAACAAGTTTCATCCTTTCAGAGGAGTTACCGGGACAAGGAAGGAAGTCAGGGCAAGGGGCAGGGGAGGACAGTCATGCCCTACCAGGTGGGGGTATGCCTTTGTGCACAGGCATGGTATCTATGAGATGCCATATCTGCACTGTCCCATGGCCACGAGTCTGTCATAAATCAGAAACTATGTTTATGGGATTATTTTATAGACAAGTAAGTGCCAGAGGTTTCAGAATAAAAAAATCAGAGAAAAGTATGATAATCTATTAAGCAAATTATAATCCCCTAATTGTATGTTACCATTCTTTCTGTGTAATGAAATAATATGATTATGTACTATCTCTCATTTTCTAGAGCAGAGAAAAGTTTGAGGAACACGGCTTTACTAGTAGGCCCAGATATACAGCTCTGGATGCACACACATACATGAAATGCAAATACAAATGCATTATAAATGCATGTTGAAATGCATATATACATTACATACACACACATTGTAATTTTGCCGGACCAACATGGCTCAGTGGTTGAGTGTCGACCTATGAACCAAGAGGTCATGGTTCGTATCTCAATCAGGGCACATGCCTGAGTTGTGGGCTTGATCCTCAGTGGGGGGATGTGCATGAGTCAGCCAATCAATGATTCTCTCTCATCATTACCTCTCTCTCTCCCCCCCCTTCTTTTCTTAAATCAATTAAAATATATTTTTGAAAAAGTATCTTGTCTCTGGAAACACCTAATAAATATCAATGTGATTTTGTTTAATTTAATTTTTGTGACTATAAGAATAACCATTTATAGAGAAACTAGAGGCCCAGTGCATGAAATTCATGCACAAGGGTGTGTGTCCCTCAGCCTTACCTACACACTCTCCAATATGGGACCCCTCAAAGGATGTCCGCTGCCTATTTAGGTCCGATCCCATTAGGCCTAACAGGCAGCCAGATATCCTCTCACAATCCAGGACTGCTGGCTTCCCACTGCTCGCCTGCCTGCATTCCTGATTGCCCCTAACTGCTTCTGCCTATTAACCTGATCACACCCTAATCATGCCCCTGTCAGTCTGATTGATACCTAACTGTTTCCCTGCCAGCCTGATCACCCCTAACTTCTCTCCCCTGCAGGCTTGAGTCCCCCCAACTGCCCTTCTCTGCAAGCCTTGTTGTTCTCGACTTCCCTTCTCTGCTGGCTTGGTCACCCTAACTGCCCTCCCCTGTAGGCTGGATCGCCCCCAATTGCCTTCCCTTGCAGGCCTGGTCTGTCCCAACTGCCTTCCCCTGCTGGCCAATTGTGTTTACATGGGGACAGCCATCTTTGACCACACGGGGCAGCCATCTTGTGTGTTGGAGTGATAGTCAATTTGCATATTACTCTTTTATTAGCTAGAATGTTAAAATGTTCATGGCTTCTGGCCCCTTGATTTTGTCCAGTGCCCTCTCCTCCAGGACCTCCAGGGGTCTAGTGCAGTGCCTGAGCATAAGCAGCAGACTGCACATCGTATCCTGCACCTGTGAGGAAAAACCCAGAGGTGATGGAGCCAAGAGTACGAGTAAGCATCTAGCCTCAGATAAGCTGGGACCATGGCAGAGAGGCACACAGTCTGCTGCTTAGGCTCATGCATTTCTGAGTGTTCTGGACTGTTGGCCATGCTGATTTGTTGTCTGTAGTCTCCACAGAGCAAGCAGGATCTTGGTCCAGAGACTTCATTGGCGGAGGGTGGAGGGACCAGCTGTGGGATAGGAGATGGAAGAGGCCAAAGGAGGCTCACATGACTGCTCACAAGATGCCTGAGACCCATCTTCCCGTCAGACTGTGGCCACCACCCCGACAGGCTGTGCATGGCCATCTAGTGTGGAAAAGACCCAGGAACTGGGAGTGGGTGCTCAGCGGGTTCCCACCTGCCAGCCGGTGTTGTCAGCAGTGGGAACAGACTCTCTGTATTGTGATAAATCAGTTACAGGGGTGAAAAAGCAGGAAAATTTCCTTTAAATGCCTCAAGTCTCCTGGGTGGTGTTGTACAAGGAAATGAATACACGAACCACACAGAAAATATAACTTTCAATTTCTCAGAATTGTTGTTTACTAAGAATGCGGCTCTAATCAACTGGGATTTTAGGACTTCAGCCCTTCAAATGAACTAGAGCTGGAGATATTTTTTTTAAATCTTGCAAGTAAAAGCCAAAGAAATTCAAAAGCCAGAATATTATTTTTTAAATGATTTTTATCGTCATGGGTTTCATATTTATAGCGTAAGTCACATGGGAAATATTACTGCTTTCTTCCAGAATTTTTGTGTTATTCATTACATAAATTTGTCTTTTATATGTAATGTTTTTCTGATTTATTAAATGATAATTTCATGATTGGAATGACCAATTTTTGGAAGAGGGCAGGTTTTACAGGTTTCCATTAGCATGAAAGGCCTAAAAATGACTCATTTTGAATTAAGGACCTCTCTTTGGTGCCTAAAAGTGATACCCACATTGTTATGAGAAAGCAGTATCCTCGTCATGACGCTGTTGCAGGTCACACTATGGACCTGTTTCATGGAAAGCTTGCTGACTTGGGGATGGCAGGTTTTACATAAAGACAAACTGATAAGCGTTTTTTTCTGCTCCTCTGGTCAGTTCCAAACTGAAGGTGCAGCGTGGCACGGGGTCCTGAGCTATTCATTAGATAAGACTCGGACCCACATAAGAAGTTCAAATATGCATTTTGCTAGCCATTAGAACTTTAAATAGACCTTTCTGAAGATAAGACAAAAAATATAGTAGGAGGGTTTTCAAAAATTCATGGGAAATCACTTCTTACAGTTCAATTTGATTGATTATTGGATGCTCACATTGCAGAAAACAGATGGGTCCAGTAAATGGTTTCATAGATGTTAAATATCTATAGTTTAAGATCTAGCATTCTTATATAAATACTAGTAGCTCTGCTCATCAATCCGTGTGCCAGTAGTTCCCCAGTAGCTCGCTGCCACCCTCCAGTAGCTCTCCCCCACCTGCCACACCCTCCTGTAGCTCCCTCCACGCCCCCCCATAGCTTGCTGCCCTGCCCTCTCCTGTAGCTCTCCACTGCCCATCTGTAGCTCTCTGTCCTACCCTCCTGCTGATCTGTGATCCAGTTATTTGGTCAGTCATTATGCCACCATTTGCATATTACATCTTTATTATATAAGGATTTTATAATTTCTAGTACAACTGATGTGAGAAACAGAAGTCCCGACCTTAGATAGTCAGAAAGAAGTGTTCCAGAAAGGAATCCATAAGCCCTGCCCAGATTCAAGGGGCGAAGAAGATATTTCATGGCCCCCAAAAAGGAGAATGAAATCGTATTTATGTTCATCTTGAATTGGCCTCAGTCTGCTCTCTGGGTACAAATTATTTATGTGCCTTCTACATGTGAAATATATTTATTTTCCCTTTCAAGGATCCTGTAAGTTTCATCCCATTACAACGTCAGGTTTAAGCTCAAAGTCCAGGATCTGCTAAACTAAGTCAGACCCATGGGTACGAACCCTTGGGCAGGATGCCACTAAAAGGGTCCTTTTGATCTTAGGAGTTTTGACTAAAGAAGACAAATTATCTTTCCCTCTTGCATCTGATATAAAATGACAAGACTTACACAGGCCTTCTCAAATAGGGGAAAACTTGGAGTCTTGCAGCAGTCACGGTCCCTCCCAGCTACCCAGTCCAATCAGGCACATACTGCTACTGCCAGTCACTGCTTCGGGACCCTCCTGCCCTCAGGGCTCTCAGTTCTGCCTTGATACATCCTTCCTTTCCCATAAGAGAGGGCAAATGTTTCTAGATCAGAAGCTTCCCTGCATGCCTCCTGCCTGTAAAAGGTTGGGGGAAGTCCAAGTTCACTTTGTATGGTCTCTGCCTCTTTCAGTTCTGGATGATGTACTTTCTTTAAAAACGTGGTGAATTTCCTGTGTATCAGAATTCACTAGAGGCCCCATGCACGAAATTCATCCGAGGGGCTTGGCCTTCCAAGCTGCGGCAGCTGCCTTGGCCCTGGTAACCCTGGCTTCATCTGGAAGATCCTTTGGCTGCCCAGTCTAATTAGCATATTATGCTTTTATTATATATACTATTTTTGAAACAGGCCTTCTAGGACTGCTGGTCAGAGTGCTGTGGGGCAAGGCTATTAAGATCCTTAGAGACTTTTCATCAATTTGAAAGGGTCTAAGGGCCACATTCTTAAGATACTCAGAAACCTTTACATGCACATCTTGAAATATTTCTAAGGTCTCAACCAAGGGTCTTACCACTACCCCCTGGAGATCTTTATCACTCGACCATTATTCAACTTTCCTCACCTGGGGTGGCTACTTCCCCTGAGGTCATTTCTTACTCTGAGCGTCTTTTGCAGCCTGGAGAGTCTCCAGTTGGGAGACAGTTTTATTTTTGAATTCAGCAGATGCTGGCTGATCGAATCTCTAAATTCTGCCTGAAAACTAGACACTTGTTATTTATTTATTTTTTTCATATCTTTATTTCTCTATATGTATCTTATCATGTCTCAGAAATTAGATGATGCTTCCAGCTTTCTGCCAGGAAATTAACCAAATCCACCAGCTTAGCAGGTAGATGTTTCTCTTTGTGCCACTGCAGCACGCCTTGCAGCTGAATTTCCTGCCACTGTGTAATGGGGGAGAGAGGGAGAAGGGAAGCCACCTTTCTCCACCCCCCAATACCAAACACATTACTTCCAAACTTTTACTGTAAAACAAACCATTTATTTGCCCAGGTTTTGAGGTTCAGGAGTTCAGGAAGGGCTTTGTCAAGGGGGTTTTCACTGGCCCACGTGGAAGCCTGGGCAGCGGTGGCAGGGGGTCCCCTCATGCCTCACTTCTCTGGTGTCTTGGTAGAGAGGGCTGGAAGGTGGACACAGCCGGGCCTCTTGTCCTCCTCCCTGCCTAAGGCCTCTCTAGGTGGTCTTCCCAGCGAAGGAGTCAGACTTCTTCCACAGGTGCCTGGGGTTCCAAGAGTGAGTTTTCCAAGAGACTGTAAGTGGAATTTGCCATTCTTTTAAGACCTGGGTCTGGAAACTCTCAAAGCATTATTTTTTTCTGTGTTCTATTAGTCACAGCAGTTACAGAGCTGGCTTGGATTCTGGGGGAGGGAGGGATATAGACCCTCACCTCTCCATGGAAAAAGTGTCAAAGAAAGTGAGGTCATCTTGTGATCATTGCTCTCGAATGCAAAAGAAGGAAGCATGTTTTGACAATATATTTTTTTGATTTTTTATTCTCATTTAATTTCTAGAAAGCTTTTTAGGTAAAATACAGTTATTATTATAATTAATCAATCCCAGAATTGTACAGAAATTGGGAAGAAAACACTATGAATGTTCCAGGAACACTAGGGAGAAAGAGAGAGAGAGAGAGAGAGAGAGAGAGAGAGAGATAGAGAGAGAGAGAGAGAGAGATCCTAGGTATGTGTCCTTACTGGGAATTGAACCCCCATCCTTTTTGGTGTACAGGGACATGTTCCAATCAATCAACTGAGCCACCCAGCCATGGATAATTTGCAGTGTTTTTTTTTTTTAATATATTTGATTGATTTTTTTTTTTCCGATGCAAAAGCAAAGAGTCTTTATTCAAACCTGGGTTTGGCTCTCAGCGTCTTTTTTTTCTTTTTAGTTTTTTTAAAAGTTAAATCTTTATTATTCAGATTATTACATTTGTTTCCCTTTTTTCCCCTCCATAGCACCCTCTACCCAACTCCCACTCTTTCCTCTGCCCTTACCTCCCTCCCATTGACCTCATCCATAGGTATATGATTTTTGTCCAGTCTCTCCCTGCACACCCTCACCCTTTTCCCCCTGAGAATTATCAGTCCACTCCATTTCTGTGCTCCTAATTCTATTATATTCACCAGTTTATTCTGTTGATCAAATTTTTAATTCCCTTAATTTTAGATATGTATATGTTGATAGATATGTATTTTTTGTTAATAACTTTTTGTCTTTTACCTTTTTCTTTTTCCTCTTCTAAAAGAGTACCTTTCAGCATTTCATATAATACTGGTTTGGAGTTGATGAACTCCTTTAGCTTTTTCTTATCTGTGAAGCTCTTTATTTGACCTTCAATTCTGAATGATAGCTTTACTGGATAGAGTATTCTTGGTTGTAGGTTCTTGCTATTCATCACGTTGAATATTTCTTGCCACTCCCATCTGGCCGGCATTGTTTCTGTTGAGAAATCAGCTGACAATAGTATGGGTGCTCCCTTGTAGGTAATGAACTGTTTTTCTCTTGCTGCTTTTAATATTCTCTCTTTATCTTTTGCTCTTGGTATTTTAATTATGATATTTCTTGGTGTAGTCCTCTTTGGATTCCTTTTATATGGGATTCTGTGTGCTTCCTAGACTTATAAGTCTATTTCTTTCACTGGGTGAGGGACGTTTTCAGTCATTATTTCTTTAAATAGGTTTTCAGTATCTTGCTCTCTCTCTTCTTCTGGCACCCCCACAATTCTGATGTTGGTACACTTGAAGCTGTCCCAGAGGCTCCTTACATTATCTTCACATTTTTGATTCTTTTCTTGCTTTTCCAGTTGAGTGTTTTCTGCTTCTTTATATTTCAAATTTTTGACTTGATTCTTGCCTTCCACTAGTCTGCTGTTAGGTCTCTGTATAATATTTTTTATTTCAGTCAGTGTATGTTTAATTTCTATTTGGTCCTCTTTCATCTCTAGTTGGTCCTTTTCCATCTTTAGTTGGATCTTTTGCATCTCTAGTTGGTCCTTTTTCATCTCTTCTTGGGACTCGCTAACTTTATCCAACTTTTCTAGGATATTCTTGAAAAACCTTATAAGTGTGATTTTGAACTCTATATCCAGTCATTTGTTTTCCTCCATTTCTTTTGTTTGTGATCCCTTCCCTTGTCTCAGCATTTTCACTATGCTGGGAGAACTTCTGTGTTGGATTAGTCTTATGATAGCAGACTTACAAAACCGCAGAATCCTCTCTGTTGAGCTTGGGATGGGTGGAGTCTCAGGGTTTAAGGGACAACCTTGCCTTCCAGCCGGCCTCTCCTGCAACGGCTCCTGAGTCTCATGTGACTGGGTAATCGCTGGAGCAGTCCCTGTGCGCGTGCACAGTGCCTCTAGACTGCTGCCTTTCCAGCTCTCCTGGGCTCCGGGACCACATGAATCTGGGTGCCAAGGGTTTCATCCAAAATAGGGGCTTGGTAGAGTCAGAAGTGGCACAGTTGGGAGGGTCTGTCTCCTGCCCACTCTCGAAAGCCAGCGGCACAATCAGCAGTCTGTCCTCTGCACAGTGGTGTGCATTCCACCAGACCTCTGATCTTTTGTGACTCCCCTAAATTTCCATGCACCTTTCCCTTTTCACAGTCCAAACCTCCCCCCACCCACTATGAATTTCAGCTGCATCTGGGGTTTAGCATCTTAGAATAAGGGGTTCAATGCCTTTGAGATTCTCCCTTTCCCTACTGGCAGAGAAAACCAGCCAGGCACTCCAGCACCCGCTCTCTCCGTGTGCTTGTCTCCGTACCTCAGCTTTTTGCAGCTCCTCTGGGTCTCCGTGAGCCCCTCTCTTTCCCTCTAGTTGTAGAACTTCCACTCAGCCAGCTTTTCTGTGGGTTTTGGATGATGTCCGTTCTGTCTTTTAGTTGTAGTTTTGAAATTGTTGTGCGAGGCAGCAGTGATTCCTATTTTATTGATTTTTTACAGAGAGGAACAGAGAGTTAGAAACATCGATCAGCTGCCTCTTGCACACTCCCCACTGGTTATGTGCCCACAACCAAGTACATATCCTTGATCAGAATCAAACCTGGGACCCTTGAGTCCCCAGGCCGACACTCTCTCCACTGAGCCAAAACAATTAGGGCTGCATTTTCTTGAAGACTAATGGTGTTGAACATGTTTTATATGCTAGTGGCTATTAGCATATCTTTGCAAGGTGAATCTTCTGTTACATTTTTTTATTAGGTTATTTGTCTTTTTAATATGGAGTAACATGCATCTCTCTCCTGTAACGGAGCCTTTTATTAGGTTCATTCTTTTTTCTCACAGTCTATGGCTTACCTATTTATGTTCCTAACTGTGCATCTTAATAAACACAAGTTTTAAGTATGTTCAATTTATCAATTTCTCTTTATAGTTATTACAAGGAACTTTAACCCAACCCCAAGTCACAAACTAATTTTATTTTGTCATTTCTTTTTTTTAGACTTATGAATTGTTTATTTCTGGAATTTTCTCTTGTTTTTAAAATTAAATCTTTATTATTCAGATTATTACATTTGTTTCTCTTCTTTCCCCTCCATAGCACCCCTCCACCCAGCTCCCACCCTTCCCTCTGCCCTTACCTCCCTCTCATTGATCTCATCCATAGGTGTATGATTTTTTCCAGTCTCTCCCTGTACACCCATCATCCCTTTCCCCCTGAGAATTATCAGTCCACCCCCTTTCTGTGCTCCTGATTCTATTATATTCATCAGTTTATTCTATTGATCAAATTTTTAATTCACTTAATTTTTAGATTCACTTGTTGATAGATATGTATTTGTTGTTCATAATTTTTTGGCTTTTACCTTTTTCTTCTTCCTCTTCTAAAAGAGTACCTTTCAGCATTTCACATAATACTGGTTTGGAGTTGATGAACTCCTTTAGCTTTTTCTTATCTGTGAAGCTCTTTATCTGCCCTTCAATTCTGAATGATAGCTTTGCTGGATAGATTCTTTGTGCTGTCTTCTGATCCATCCACCTCATCTTCTTGTTTTTATTAAATAATGAAAATTTATTTCCTTATTTCTCCACTATTGGTTTTAGTCTGAAATCTAATTACAAGTTGGCTAAAGCTAACCAATACCTCTATTAATCTTTTGATTGTATAGGAACCTTAGAAATTTTTATTTCCAACCTTCCTTTCCCAACTCACCTACTAAGCTTGTCTTGTCTAGCAATTTTGTGTTGTTAAATTCTTACTAAAATTCACCTGTGTTTAACAACTTCCTGGCTACCATCTCTCTTTGCCTCTTATCTCTTGTTTATAGGTTCAGTTGTTTTTCCCACTGAGCTGTGTCCTTTACCAGACCTCTCAGGGAGGTTTCCTGGGTCATATCTCCTCTGCTTGGAATGTGCCATTATTTTTTCCTTCCATCTGAGTGACGATTGGCTGTCCCCTGATTAAGTGGACAGTCTCCCTTCAGGACTGAGATACCGTTTGTGGTCTCCTGCTATTTCTGGTGTGAGGAGGAGTCTGTGCAGGCCAGTGGGCAATGCCGAGCCTGTGACGTTCTTTTTCTCACTGCCGTCATATTGCACTAAGCAAAACAACAATATTGTTTCCCGTAGCATTTCCTCTCTTTCTCTAAAGGCACTTGACTTCGTTTTTACATTAAAAAATCCTATTTTCCTTTTGTATTCATATGTTACTGTTTTTCCTAGTATTTAATTAAACCATGTAATTAAGTAACAGATAAATTTGCAGTAAACAAGTTCGGAAATATACCCAAAAGACTTGACTGATGAGCATCCGATTGGCAGGGCAGAATAAGAGCACACAGAGGAGTGCCCAGGACACAGGCATTGAGCGTTCCCCGGACACGGTCAGCATGCTTTGGGGACAAAACGAGCAAGGTCTTAATGTGTGGAGTGGTTCAGTGGTTTAGGTGGGGCTGCCCTCAGAGAGTCACACAGCCCTTGCTTTATCGTCTTTGTCAGACTCTTCAAGCATCTCCACTATTGAGGGCATGCGTTCTCCCTTCTCACTCTCTCCTGCGGTTGCATTTGCCTGCAGACTTTGAGAGGGGGAGACTTCTGTGGGGTCCTGGGTCCTCTGGGGCTGGGAATCCTCCTCCATCACCCATGTGGAAGTCTGCCAGGGCTTTTGCACTTGGACTGGTTTAAGATCACTTTTTAATTTTATTTCTCATTTAGAATTCTAGATGAGGGACATGGTATCGGCTCTGACCTCATCATTGGGGCTTTCCCCATTGATGGCCCTCAGGCTGGTGTCAGAGGGAGGTCTGTGCAGTTGTGATCACATGGAAATCCTGTCAGCCACATGAGTTCATTGGGAAAAGTGCTATTTCTATTCAATAACTGAACACTGAAATAAGTTTTTTAAAGTGCTAGGGCAGTCGCCATGGTGTTTGCTGTCTTGCAAAGGCTGGGTTTTAATGAATGGGAGTATATTCTTCTCTTGGTTTGTTAAATATCACCGAGTGCTTAGAATGCTGGAGTAGATATTCTTCTGAGCACTTGAGCACCGCCATCTCATTTATGTGCTATGGTTTGGTTGCACGTTGGGTCATTGGTCCTAGTTTTAGAGAGGCTGATTCAGAGAGGTCAATTCACCCAAGATTGCACAGGCATACACAGCAACACTGTAATGCAGGGTGAAAGGAACCTAAAAAACACCTAAAGGATGCAATTTCCCACCCTTCCACAGCCTGCGTGTGGCCCCGACGGCAGAACCATGGTGCTCTCCTGGATGGAGAGACAGGTGAGATTTCCATTTGCTGCGGCCATACCTAGCCTCCTTGCAGATACTTAGGTGGAAACCAGTGAGAGATAATGAAACAACATTGAGCAGAAGAGTGAAGTGAGGACACTGATGGTTTTGAAATAAACTGATCATAGGTCCTTGGAGGATGAAAACAGGTCTCCTGGGCCCCCTGCCTTTGCTATTGAAAATAATACCCTGGGCCCATCAGCATCCCTCTGTGCAGGAAGCTGAGCTCTAGGGAGAAAAGAGTGTTTGTCGGACACAGGAAAAATGGGTCACATACAGTACAAACTCAGTCTCCATCTTGTTTTCCATGAACCACAGCCTTGCGTCTGCCTGTGCCTCACCAGTAGGATCCCTGTGCTGCAGGCTGGCAACATGCAAAGGGGCTCTCGCTTCCCCACAGCACCTAGGGCCACCATCTCTCCTGGCCCTGCATCTTGGCTGGGAGAGCCCTGACCTTGCGGTAGGCTGAGGAGGTGGGTGTGGTGGGAATAGCCTTTTCCTGAACACTGGCTCTTCCCACCCTGCTGTGAAGATACCCCCTCACCTGTCATCAAAACAGATCCTTGAAGTGGGTGCTTCCAGGCCAGGGTTCTGAGAAAGGAATATACCACTGGGTAGGCGTCTCAAGTACATCAGGACATAGTTTGTGATCCAAGAGGGTTTAAGCCTACATTTCTATACCAACTGGATGTCAAACTCACACACATTAGCAGGATGTCGACCTTCATCCTCGTGTGTGTGTGTGTGTGTGTGTGTGTGTGTGTGTGTGTGTGTGTTTCTAGCATTAACCTTTGCGTGTTCCTGGTTTCCCTTGGACAATACACTCCTTGAGCTGGATCACAACCAGAGCTGTGCAAATGAGCCTCACCCCTGGAAACAGGGGGAGCTGCTGAGACCTCACACGTGAATCATCTGTGTTCCTGGGCTGCTGTCATCTGCCCCTCTCATCGGTGCTCGGAGAGGCTCCTGTCCTATGGTTTGCTCTCTGCAGCATCCCCTTTCCTTCATTGAGTCTTGTCAGGCTGGCGGGACAGGGACATACACTTCTGGATTAATGTAGCCCATGTGGGCATACACTTCTGTGTATTAATTCAGTGCATTTACATGCACACTTCTCGAATAACTTAGTGTGTTTACATGCACACTTCTGGATTAATTGAGTTCGTTTACACGTACACTTCTGCATTAATGTGCTGTGCTGGCAGAGGCTGGGGCCTGGGGTGGAGCAGTTCTCCTGGGGCAGAGCTACTGTCCAGCTGGACCTGCAGCAAGAGGCTGAAAGTAGCAAAGAAGAGCGAGGCCCTGCAGTCCAGAACTGGCAATGCCCCCATTTGGATTTATTTGGGAAGCAACAATGAATTATGTACATCTTTAAACCCACATGTATGTGCACAATGCCCCCCCCCCCCCGCTGCAGTACCCCCATAAAATTCATTCATTCATCCATTTAATCAGAGAGTTACTAGCTAATCATTTGCCCAGCAGCCTGGTGGATGCAGTGGCTAAAGATAACCATCCAAGTGTTCCCTTGAAGGACTCACAGGAGTAGTGACAGCGGGAGACAGACTGGAGGACCAACTCACATAACTTGGTAACAGCTGCCATAAGGAGCATGAATGTGGGTTTCAGGGCTAAGGGAGACACCCATGTCCACCCAGGCACTGGTGCTCTGTGTGAGGGGTGGGTTGTATCTGGTGTGGGAGAGTGAGAAGGGTTTTCTGGGAACAAAGTCAGGGGAGAACCCTCGAGGAGCTCCCAGTGCCCAGTCTAAGGGCAGGAAGGCAGGGAGGGAAGGCAGAACCGGGGGAAGGGGCTCACAGAGGGTCAGAGCTCTGCCTCCAGGATGATGGTTTTGGACTCTACTTTTCTAGGCCTGTTTTCAGATTGGCTTCTTTCCCTTAATTCTAGGCATTTAAGTTTCCTCCATGTGTTTTTATGGTTTGATAGTTCATTTCATTTTAGCACCGAAGAATCCACTCCCTGGATATAACAGCTGAACCATTCACCTAGTGAAGGACATCTTGGTTGCTCCCAAGTGTTGGTAATCATGAATAAAGCTGCTATAGGCACCCATGTGCAGGTCTTTGTGTGGAGATTCATTTTCAATTCGTTTGGTAAATACCAACGAGCGTGTTTGAGTCCTATGTTGTTAAACGTATGTTTAGTTTTGTAAGAAACCACCAAACTGTCTTCTGTGGTGGCTGCACCGCCTGCACTCCCACCAGCGACGAGTGGGAGTTCCTGGTGCTCCACGTCCTCACCAGCACTCCGTGTTGTCAGAGTTCTGGATTTCAGTTGTTTTAATTAGTCTCGTTCAGACGAGATTTTTAATTGAAATAATTGTAAGTAGTGTTATTAGTAGTATGTTTGGATTTAAGTCAAGCGTCACAGGATAAAATTTTTCTCCTGCTCCTCTACTTTTTGTCTTGCCTAGACACATTTTGACATTATGTTACGGACTTCACTAACTTGGAAAATGCTGCATTCTCTCTGACTGTTAAAGCCCAGTGCACGGTATTGCTCCCACAGCTCCCAGACAGACCACAAGACTGGACATTTTCATCCTGTCCCTCCTACTGTGCCCCTGTCACCCTACATCTTAGTTAGGTGTCCGTTCACCCACAGGGCCTTCTCCTTAGAGCATGTGCAGAGATGTGTGTAGTAATCCATACTTCCTCCAACTGTGCTGGACCATTTCTTCAGCCAGAAAAGCCATTGCCTTGCACTAAATCATACAAGAAATTAATACACATCTCTTACCAGTGGAGCCTGGACTGAGTGACATGGATAAGGAGCAGAGCCAGTTCTGCCAGAAATCACAAGGGCAGGGGCTGTGCTTGTGTTATGGGGAGTGTAGTAGGATGAGCAAAATGCTGAAAACAGGTAGGGGCTGTGAGGGGAGGGTGATTAGTGGGGCTGCAGTGGAGATTCAGGGTCAGTCAGGGCTCAATTTCTCAGAATGAGTTTCCCCATTTTGGAGGGCTTTTCCGCTGGTGCCCAATGCACTCGCTATCTTGGCCTTTTGCTTCCTGTTGCAGCCCCCCGTGTTCTCTCCTAGGGGGAATCTAGGGTTCATGTCCACTGCCAGGACATGCCTGGCATAAGGGGTTCCTTTTTTAACCATTCCTGTTTATGGAGGGGAGCAGCCTGCCAGCCCCCTGGCCCACACTTCTGGTGGTGAGCATCAGCTGTTCCGAGATAGAAGTTTCAACTTTTCAACAACTTTGTCTCATTTTAATTTGCTTTAAAGAAGGGTAAGCAAGGTCTTCAGTGTGAGGCTTGGGGTTTGGACCAGCTTTCTGGACGGCTTCAAGAGTGTCCAAAGGTTGACCAGCGGGCAGATGCCAAGCAAGACATCCCAGCAGCAGGACCGGACATGCACAGGTGCAATGTCACCCATTGGTACCTGCAGGAAGAATGAACACGTGGGCATTCATGTCTTCAAGATGACAGAGGCCCACCACCTCCTGGGTTCTCAGCCCCAGCATTCAGGGTAATGTCTTTCTCCTTCTCTCTGGTCACCTGACAGCCATATCAGTGGCCAGGGCACCTTCCCAGACACAACCGCAGGCCCGATTCCGCCATTATCTCAGGAGAATAGCTCTAAGTTTTCCCAGGGGTCAAGTCCAGGATCAACCAATCTCAATGGCACACAGCTTATGTGAAATGTCTCAATAAATAGGCTCCAGCACCCCAGTTACGGATAAAGGGGGGAGGCGATGGACTCGCAGACACAACCATCTTAATCGTGTCTGAGGAACAGTAAACATACACTCACACTGTGTGAGGCGTGACGAATTTTTTTAAGAACTAGCGCGAGTCACTCACAGATCCTTTGAACAGCCAACCTCTCAGCTCAGTGTGTGTACCTCTGTGCCAGGCTAGTCTCCCCGGTGATTCGTGTGCGATCTACCTTATCATTACGGCCCTCTTTCAAGTTGGGGAGGGGCCCCCTCCCTGGCCCCGGAGCTGGGAATGCTGGCAGGCCCTGGGCCTTTTGTTCACCCTCAGCAAAACAAGCCCGCCATTGGAGCTGCTGTGTTTCTGGGGATTTTCCAGAGGCCCGCTCTGGAGGCTGTCTTTGCATGCCCTGCCTTCATGCATCACCTGCACCTGGGTGCTGCCCCAGGCATGAGGCCGACATCGCAGGTCTGGGCGCCCTGCCGCCTGTCTGTCATCACTGGTTCCAACTGCTCTGCGATTCCCATCATCTTTACTAGTTTACAATCCAAACGCTCATCCTCACCCCCTCACCTGCCTTCCTCCCTCCATACACTCTCTGCCTTTCCCACTCTGAACCCCGGACTATAGGCTCTAAGAGATTCCAGGTGGCTTTGGGGACAGCTAATTGTCCAAGTAAAAAACAAACAAACAAACAAATTAGAGATTTCTTAATCAGCCTCAATGGTCAGTGGTCCCTATCCCCCCAGGGAATTCACTACCCATCACCCTGGGATTGGACGCGATTTCTTTTTAAACATGGGGCAATTATCAACATCACAAAGCAAAATACATCCCCACGCATTTTCCTTAAAGGGATTGGATGTCTTCTGCTGTTCATAGTGGTAGGACTCTTTTCTTTGCACATGGAGAGAACATTCATTTCAGCCTTTGAGAACAAACCAATCACAGTGACTTCTCTCACGTGCAGCATGGACAATGGTCAGAAATGTTGTGTTCAGAGACCGCCTTTTTAAAATACAGTTTTAATTTTGCTGGGGAATTTGGGCTTTCAAGTGTCCTCACATTAGTGCAGGTTCTGCTGTGATGGGGTTTGTTTCATACAAAACGTAAACTGGATGATAACCTGATTATAATTTGCAAAGTCTCTCTCCTCAGGGTTCTAAACATTTCTCCCGTTGTCTCACCTTCTTTGAGCTTAAAACGGTCTTGGAGAAAACATTTTGTCACTTAAAAATATGCTTTCACTGGGAAACTCTTTTCCAAATATTTCACCTGGTTAAGTTTTGGAAAATAATGCCTCCACACTGTCCCTTTCTCAAGGGCCCACACTGATCTTGGATCAGTTCTGCTGGATCCCATGTTACAAATGGGAATTAGTCTTCTCAATTGCTCTACTGTCCCTCAGAAGGTGCCCGCCTGCAGTTCCTTCAATAAATCCTAGCTCTTTCAGCATAATAACCTCAGCACGCTATTAGAAGAAACAGCATGCTATTAGGTTTAATTATACAATCACAGGTCATTTTAAGATCATCGATCACTTCCTAGAAAAATAAGTCCAGAATATTATTATTTGTACGATGCTTAGAGGAGTGTGAGGCCACAGTTGCTCAATGTAGGTGTCAGGTATTATTGTTTTAAAGGTATTTATTTATTTCTCCTCCTCACCTTCTTACTCCAAACGTTAGACTTAATTATGAGTCACATTATATTAGCATGAAACTTTTACCGTTCTTCCAGAAATGTTACTGCAACACCTCTGCAAGCATTAGGCTAATAGGAAAAACGTTACCATTTTAATTGGGGGAAAACCCACAACTGGGTGCGGGTCTTTTGAAGAAGTTCAGAGTGCATTTGCCGTGAGGGAAAGTTCGAAGTTGTACAGATTCACAGGTGAGTTTGGATAGATCCATGGAAGGAGCTGTTGAAAATCACAGTTTATAACCTCGGCTCCAACACACTGATTCTCAGTGAATATTTAATTTATGAAAATGTGATTATAACCCACTTTAGAAGTGATTTTTCAATCAAGCCAGGCATATTTAAGAAATGTTGCATTGTAAATGAGATGCCACTTCTCTCCAGTGTATTTGTTTTTTACATGTTTCTTTATTTTGGTCTTTTTTTTCACATTTAGATTATTGAAATAACTCCAGTGCAAACTACCTGTCTCCACCTTTGTGTGAGCCATGCAGTTGTCTCCTGTTATGGGAACAAATAAGCAAGGTTCTTCCAGCTGGAAAGTCCTCTCTTCCTATCTCTGGGTTTCTCTGCCTATCTGTCTGCCACCTATCTATCTGCCTATCTTCATATCTATCAATCATTCATCAATGTATTTAGTTACATTGATCTACCTAAACTTTAAGACCATCCTTGGCCTTAAAATTCTCATCTCCTCCATAAACCCTCCTCAGTTGTTCAGGTCCACAGTGTTCCTTTTGAGATCTGAACTCACACAGCATCTCGTGCTTTGCAATTCATTCAGAATAATTGTTCATGGACATATTTTCTGTAGCCCAAGTGGATGAAAAACAAAGTATAACATACATGTTCAAAAGCGTGTTTTCACTAAGTAAACATACCACATTCCACAAAATGTCACCACCACCTTGACCAGAACCTCAAAATTCCCTACCCACGCCTCCCACCCCCCAGTAACTTCTTTTCAGGGTAACAACCAGCCTGGTAACTAATTGCAGGGCTTGGTGGGGTCCTGAGAAGAAAGCAAAGATAGAGGGGCGGGGTGAGTCTGGGGGAAAGATGAGGGGCTGGAATAGACAGAAGACAAAGCTGCCTCAAGGCCTAGAAAAGAACATGAGGATCCTGAGGACACAGGAGAACACCCCTATTTAGTAGTGCAAGTCTCTGGGGGTTTGGTCCCCCAGCAGTGCTCAGAGTGCTGAGCACACACCTCAACTATATAGGTCAGCAGGTGGGCAGGGTCCCAGGACTGCTGGGGAATAAGCACACACCTAATTGGTCAGTTCAGTGGGTGGGCGGGGTCCCAGGACTCCTTGGGTGATGGGGGCATGAGCACTCACCTGAGCCCCCACTTTGATCAGTGTAGTGCTCCCACTGCTCTCCATACGAGGTGCTGGAGAAATAGCCTCCACACCGTGTCTAATGACCGCCCTCCTCCGGAATGCCCATTTACTCTGACGTTGCCAAGTGCAGCTTATTATCTTTACTAGAAGGAGTACATTTCCTAGTAAAAATCTGACATGAATTCTCCTTGGCAACTTACTGTACAAAACCAAACACAGACTGTTGCCTGGCTCGGCTCATCACACCCCTTGCTGGGAGCCCACAGCTGCCTGAGGACAGCGTGGGGCCTGGTGAGTGGCGACCGCCCCTCGGTGAATGCTCCTCCTTTACGAGGACGGAGGAGGCATCTGTTCTGGGGGAGCGGGTGGGGGAAAAACCACCCGTGTCCTAAATGCCAGCTTTAGCCATCCTAATAGATAATAGCAAACTTGGGGAGCTAATATGTAATTTCCAGTCTTTTTCTCCCACTTTACCCTGTAGTGAGGGCATTTTCTCTTGTGTTGGTTCAGTAGGAGGTGTTTGTTCCCAAATTGATCTTTATTAAGTAACAATCAAATTATTTAAAAAAAATTACAACAAGAGGAATACCTATTTGTAGAACACACTGCTCAGCATGCACTCAGGCACCATGCTGAGTCTGGTCGGGGGGAGCACTGGATGATTCCGCTGTTTGGCCCATGTCCTTGGCTCACCCTCTCTGATTCCCAGTGCTGGAGCCAAGCAAACAGCAATCTCAACAACAATGCTAAAGCGGGGTGTCCTCGCCAGTCCCCTTCTCCTGTTGCTGCTGGGTGCTATGGGCTCAGGAGGGGGTGCAGCAGCCCCATGCTTGGACCCCTGCTAAAGCTGCCATCTTCCTTGTTCTCTCAAGAGCCCTGGGTCCCAGGTTTTGTCTGGTCTCCTACCAACATCTTTTCTCCAATCTTAACATTCTTGAGTTGCAGGAAGTCCTTATTACTTACACATCGTGTATTTACAGATTTACCTACCCATTAAAACGTACTTGTGCTGAGACCGGTTTGGCTCAGCGGATGGAGCGTCGGCCTGCGGGCTGAAAGGTCCCAGGTTCGATTCCGGTCAGGGGCATGTACCTTGGTTGTGGGCACATCTCCAGTGTGGGACGTGCAGGAGACAGCTGATCGATGTCCCTCTCTCAACAATGTTTCTGACTTTCTATCCCTCTCCCTTCCTCTCTGTAAAAAAATCAATAAAATATATTAAAAAAACAAACACAACGTACTTGTAACCCCCAAATTCACACCCACCAGGTACCGGGCAGTGAAGAATTATCGCTCCTATTGCCCCTTTCCTGCTGAGTCTAGCGAGGCCACTAGACTGGGCTGTCTCATCTCCCACAGCAGAGTGTGTGCTGCTGGCCGGCTACTCAGAGCCCCATTTTCCACACTTTGTTCTTTTTATTTTGCCGATCAAAATCTACTCAAGTGCAGTGCTAGAGTGTTGTCCAGTGTCCCTAAAGACAAGAAGTCCACAATGTGCCTCAAGGAGAAAATGTGTGAGAGATGAACCTCGCTCAGGCCTGAGCTGTGTGCTGTTGGCCTTGAGTTTCATGTTCATGCATCAATGATGTGTATCAGATATGGTGCCATTAAACAGAAACACACACAAGAACAAGGATATGTGTTGATTGGTTGAGAGCACTGCTGTGACCTAACACTGTGGGACTTTACTAAAGGCGCTGGGGGTTAAGTGCTGGGGTGGAGGTGGCAGGGTTGGGGGGAGACAGTACTTCCATGACCCAGAACCAGGTTCTCTGCTCAGGTCATGAATCAGGTGCCGTCCTCAGTCTTTCTCCGGCCCTCACTCCTGAGTCTGGCCCTCAGAAAATCCTCTTCACCCCTCCTGCAGATGGGCCCACTCCTGCCGCTGCCCTGCCACTCAACGGCACTGCCCAGGTGCAGTCCTCCCTGCCTGGAGGATGCGGTCTGCAAGGTCTCCACCTGGCCCCTCAGAGCCGGTTATTAGCACAGCAGCTAAAATTATCCATTTAAAATGTAAGTCAGCTTTCCCTTACCCCTGTACTTAACACGAGATCTAACTGGGTGGGATTACCCTGGTCTCTCACCCTCCCGCTCTGGCTACCTCTGACATCACTTTCCCTCAGATGTGTGCAGCCAAACAGCCCCAAACTTGTTTTCCCTCAATGCTTTAAAATAAAATAGTTGTTAGGAAGGGAAACATGTGCTGCTGTGAACAAACTCTGCTGGCATCTAGAGGTTTATCAAATGGTCATCAGTTCTCTGCCAGATGAAGCCCTTTCATGCTCTAGTTCTGGTCCTCCCCTGGACACCGCCCTGGGATGAGGGATGAGAGAGGAGACTCAGGCTTCTGGGCCATCTTGCAGATAAACATCTTGCTGCAGCAGCCAGGACTGGTCCTCAGGACAAATGCATCAGCCGTCTACTCCAACAGTGTGTCAGGGAGGGGCACTCATCCACGTGTTGCATGTGCATGTGGAGTGAGGCATGGCAGGTTAAGGGCCGTTCACGTTCGGGGGCCAGGCAAAGGCAGGAACGGGACCTAAGTCCAGGAAGGTTGGCTGCAGGTTTCCTGCCCTCCACGCCCACCTATCCTGCCCCTCCTGGCCTTTTCACCGCTGTCCCTCTGCCAAAGTCAGCTGTCCCTTTCATCCCCAGGTCCCTCATGTTACCGAGGTGGCTCAGTCATCTCCTTTCTGCCCAGCCTTCATGCCCAGCCTCTCTCAAGAGTGCTCCATGACCCATACCCTCTGTATTTTCTTACCTAGTTTTGTATTCTTTGCAGCATTGACTACTGCCTAGTTCAGTATCATTTGTCTAAATGTCCCTTTACTTGTCTGTGTGCCCCACTCCTCCAGGGCTGTTGGGTGGTTAGAGTAGGTGTCAGCGGGGTGTGTGAGCAGCAGCCTGCTTCACAGCCAACTTCACTAATGCTCCTCCCCTGAAAAGACACATAGTTCTCCTGATGGCGCTTTGGTTGCTGAACTCCGTCATCCTGCCAGGTTACTAATTGGTAACACAGGAAAAACAACGCTACATTTTGGCAATTTGCTCAAACATGTAGTGGGATTAAAATCATTTCTCTGCTGACCATAAACCACTTTATATCTTCCCCAATCAATCTAGACCCAGAGCAGGGCGCTCAGCTGGCCACAGAAACAACTTCTGCCTTCTGCATTGGGAGATCTGTTTCTTTGTCTTTAAAATATAAAAAAATGTATATAATTTTTTAGGAACCTTGCCTCGTAAACTTGGGAAATATTTTGGTTCTTGACAAATACATTTGTCAAATTGGGGCATAGGCTTTTGGATAAAGGTTATTTCCCCCAGTATTTTCCAAGTGGTGTTTTTTTTTTTTTTAATTTTTGTTTCTAAAATTGAGTTCTTCAGAGTGAAGCCTTTGTCTTGGGGAAGTACAGGACATCTGGTCCAATATGAAAGCACACTAGGTCAGCCCCATTCCATAAAAATATAATGTGTGTGTGTGGGTAATTTAAAAATATTTAATGATCACATTGAATAAAGTAAAAAGAAACAGAATAAATTGATTTTTTTATTTTTTTAAAAATTTCTTTATTGATTAAGGTGTTACATATGTGTCCTTAATCCTTCCTTAGCCCCCATCTCTCCCACTCATGCACTCACACCCCCTGTTGTCTGTGACCATTGGTTAAATTGATTTTTTAAAAATATATGTTTTATTTTTATTGATATTTACAGAGATGAAGGGAGAGGGAGAGAGAGTTAGAAACATCGATTAAGGTGTTACATATGTGTCCTTAATTCTTCCTTAGCCCCCATCTTTCCCACTCATGCACTCACACCCCCTGTTGTCTGTGACCATTGGTTAAATTGATTTTTTAAAAATATATACTTTATTTTTATTGATATTTACAGAGATGAAGGGAGAGGGATAGAGAGTTAGAAACATCGATGAGAGAGAAACATCAATCAGCTGCCTTCTGCACACTCCCCAGTGGGTATGTGCCTGCAACCAAGGTACATGCCCTTGACCAGGATCAAACCTGGGACCTTTCAGTCTGCAGGCCGACACTGAGCCAAACTGATTAAATTGATTTTACTATACAATTTATTTAACTTAGTGCATGCAAAATATCATTTCAACATTTACCTAAAATAAAAAATGAAGTGAGATATATCACATTCCTTTTTGTGCCAATTCTTTGAACAATGTATATTTGGCCTTTACAGCCCGTCTCAGTCTGGACCAGCCATACTTTGGGTGCTCCATGGCCATACAGAGCTGGAGGTCACAGCACTGGGAGGCACAGCTCTAGGGCAGGAGGCAGCAAGCTACAGCCTGTGGTCCAAATCGGGCCATCATCCTGGGCTCTTGGCTAAGAATGGTTTGCACATTTTTAAATGACTGAACGAAGAAATGTAGAATATGCAATAAGGATCCTAGGTTATGATACATGGGTGTATTATAGCTACTTTGAGTAAATTAATCAATCCATATTTATTTTTTCTCACTTTTAACATGTTTTTATTGATTTCAGAGAGGATGGGAGAAGGAGAGAGAGAGAGAAACATAAATAGGGATTAAGTCTACAACCTGGGCATGTGGCCTGACCAGAAATCGAACTGAGACCTCCTGGTTCATACATCAACGTTCAAACACTGAATAACACTGGCCAGGCCTATTTTTTCTCACTTTTAACAGCAGAAAATATAGATAGATATGACCACATAAACAAAAACTCTATGGTCTGCTCAGATCTCAGGTAAAGCGGCAACCTGATCAGGGAGGCCTCAGAAATTAAGGCAGCACTGCCTGGTACCACCCCACCTGGCACCACATCTCTGGTACCATACCACCTGGTACCACGTTTTCTGGAACCACGTCACGGGGGCTTCTTGAATTCCTCACCATTTTCTTTGTGCCCCTTTGCATCCACGATGTTTCTTGCTTGCAAGGGTCAAAGTAAATGTTTACTTAAAGACATCGTTATAAAGGATATTTTATGTTTAGTCATGTTTTACTATTGTTCTCAGCCTCTTTAATAGGCTTCAGTATAACCTGAGAAAAATTGCCAAGGAGAAGTACACTGATGGTTCTCTTTAAGGAGATTCCCATAACCCACAGAAAGGAGGCATTGTCTACGTCTTCATTTTACAAGATTGCCAGTTTGTTATCACTTATGTCTTCGGTGACCTAATTTGCAAACATATTATTAACTTCCTCTTAAAACAATTTTGGCAGAACATGAACATGGGTACCCAGCCCTTGGAGCAAAGGGTAGACCAGACAGCTCTTGACAGTCTCAGGCAGGTTTCACTCTGAGGAGATCTCCTCCCAGTCCTTTGGGATTTACCGAACACATCTGCTAATTCTGGTGTCATATCTGACTCTCTCAGTGTTGGTCCTGAACCCTGTCAACTGACCCCAAAGGGAAGCTTGGTTAGCTCTCAGGATATCCGTGGGCACCAGGCTGCTTTGTTCCTCCCTCTCTCATCTACAACAGACTTCCAGGAAGCCCTGTTATCCCTAACCCTACTTGGGGACCAGAATCCTGGACATTTTATCCAGCACCCTAGGTTCTGTCCCTGCTGAGACCATAGGGTGCCAGGGAGTCTGTAAACACCCTTGAAATCTCACACTTGTTTGTGTAGTGGGGACACTTCATTGTACTTATCCATCCTCAAATGTTTAATGATGATTTTGAACCATTGGCCAACCTGGCATTTTGCTTCAACACTACTTTCTCTGGGTGCAGGTGGCTCCACCAGTCTCGAGGACATCCTTGGGTGAAGAAGACAGGAGTGGGACCTGTGCACAGTATTCTGTCAGTTACATGCAAGCTGTAGCCAATCAGCCCCCTGGCTGCCTCCACGGATGGAGCCAGCTGGGTGGTAGAGGATGGGTTGCTATCCCACCCAGGTCCTTTCTTCCAGCAGATGCTCTCAGTCCCCAAGGTGGGGCATGTCCTTCTGCCTTCACAGCCATCTGCTTCCAAGGGGAATTTCAAATTCTGCTGGGCCAACAGGAGCCCCTGGACTGGGAGGCCATGCACCTCTCTTCCCCCAGCCAGTGACTGGTTGGCACAGACACACAAACCTGGCTGCTTGATTCTAGTGGGCCCTATTCTGTGCTGCTGTTAATTCACTAAAGCCGGTTTTCAGAGTGAACACAACCAGCTGTATTATTGGAAATACAATTCTTGGGTCTCAGCCAGGCCAATTGAATCAGATGTTCTAAGGTGTGGCCCAACAATCTGTGTTTGACCAGCTCCCCTGAGACTCCCACAGGATCGGGGAGGAGGGGGACATCTCTTCTGTAGCTGACAGCACCTTCTTGTTGAGTGAGTTTCAACTCTGCCTCTTCCTGCTTCCTTCACTGCCTTCTTGGAGCATCCTTATCCTAGGATCTGCTTCTAGGAACTGTCACAGGGTATCTTCAAATAATAGCACACGTTGATGAATTTCTCCCCTCCCCACAGCTTATCTTTTAAGTCTCTTTTCTGCACAAAGAGTCTAATAACAATCCATGGAATTCAGAGCTAAATGGATCTTGCAAATTATTTAATGTTTCTAAAATTTGCCTTTTTCCATTTGTATTACAGACCCAATGCCCAGGCTTGGCTTTCACTGTGTTATTTTGTCCTTTCACCTTTAAAACTTCAAAGAAGTCAAAGGAGAAAAAAAAACTAAAATCAAACAAAAGGAAATAAATCCATTAAGTTGGAATTTTTCAGAACATATACATATAAATTTTATACTAAGAATAAAACCATACCAGGACATTTTGACTTTGACTAGTGTGCTGTCTAACATGGCAGCCACCAGCCACAGGTGACTACTGAGCACCTGAGATGCCGCTGCTCTGAATTGAGTCGTGCCCCAGGTGATCTATAAACCAGGTATCAGAGGCCAATTGCAAAACAAACAAACAAACAAACAAATAAACAAACAAACAAACTTAAAGTGTCTCATAAAAAATAGAGCTTAATATTGATAGCATGTTGAAATGAAATATCTTGGATAAGTTGGGATAAATAAAATATGCCATTAAAGTCATTTTAACTTGTTTCTTTTTTTTTAAACATAGCTGTAGAAAATTCAATAATACATATGCAGTTTGAATTCTTTTTCTTTTGGACAGATAACCAGGAAAGCCAGCTCAGCAGTGAAGCTCTTGCCAGCCTGCTCTCCTATGGGACAGAGGAGGCTGAGCCAATGGAGATTTGAACCAAA
Organism: Lasiurus borealis; assembly: GCA_004026805.1. Lineage (NCBI taxonomy): Eukaryota > Metazoa > Chordata > Mammalia > Chiroptera > Vespertilionidae > Lasiurus > Lasiurus borealis. Next base: position 4,782 of record PVJN01012034.1, on the reverse strand, counting down.
CAAAACCCAAATGGCCTCAGCTCTGCCAAGCATGACTCCCTAAGTGAGGAGGAGGATCTGGACCAGTTTCCCAGTTTATTGCATTCAGGTCATCTTTTCATTGGTCATGGTGATGCTGGCTGTGGTGTCCTGGGTGCTGATGTTTGTCAGCCAAGGTGATTTTAGACCCACATGGAGCACATCTGGGAGGCACAACCAGGGGACCATTCACTCTGTCTGGGATGGTGGGGCATCTTTGCAGGAGGAAATTCCTCAGTTTCCCGTGGGCAGATCCTTGTAATGCTCAACAAACTCCGTTGGCAGGAAACTCATCTAACATTTGCAGCTTAAGTGGTTTCCTCCTGATCTTTCCAAAAACAGAGGGAGAACAGCTGGTCGCCATACTCAGCATGAAGTTCTTTGGGTACCTTCGATGTACATTTTACATTTTATTTTATTTCTTACATTTCTGTTCCATGAGCTAAATGAGCTTGGTTCCTTGAATGAAGACAGTTTTGCTATCAATAGCAAGAAACGAAGTTAATCTGGCAATTGTTCATTTGATGGGATATTTAGAGGCAAATCATGGGATTTGGATATCAAAGGGCCCTGCAATTAAATGAGATTGCGCTGTCTCTACCTTCAACAGTGAAACAGCATTTTGGAAGAGTTTTCTCTATCTTTGTTGTTCATTAAGCCTAAGTATTGACTCCCGAATACTATGTGCGTCAACATGACTGAAATCAAAGTGAGAGTTCCGGTGACCACCAGGTAATTCAGGGTCCTCCATACAGCAGGGGAGGGGGCTGTCCTTGGGGACCTGGTGCCCTCCTCTGCCAACTTCCACTTCACTAGCTGTGTGTGCAGGATGCCCTCTGGGTCGATGCTCAGGGAGCTGCAGTGAGTGTTTGAACCCTGAGTAGGTGCTCTGGGGTGACACAGCTGCAAATTAATAAACAGGGGTATCGTCTGGACCTGTGTGAGGTGCAGTCTGCCTGATACGGGGCCAACTATGGCATTTGCCTGGCTCAGTGCAAACTAAAAAGTGGGCCTCCTTGTTAAAAAATCGTAAATAATTTCAAGACAGTTATGGCAAAACATCAAACCAACTGTGCTGGGGCCGGGTGTGACGCACAGCTCACACCGGGAAGCTGGGTCTGCCTTGTAGCACAGCACGTACACGGGGACAGCACTTAGGTTGTCGCCTTTGTTACGCATGGCACTGACTTCAAGGTACCGGGAGAAGTGCTGATGCCTTGGAAGCAGTCTAGGAAGGGGCAGTGGTTGAAACATGTGGGTCACGAGTGCCCACCAGGAAGTGAGACATTTATGGCTTTCTGACCAAAGAGAGCGGAAATAGTTCTTATTGTCACAGAGGACAAACATGTTTGCTGTTGCACTTTTTCATCCTCCCTTACTCCCTCCCATTGTTCCTCTTGTCTTTATTTCATTACTCTCTCTTTTAGCATGGGTTAGAAGCTTTATATAGGAATACAAAGGTTCAATAGCCCCAAACAACGATATCAAAGCACCCCCTTTTGCCACATCGAAATTACCAAATATTAAGAATAAAATTTTACTCTGTATCTTATGCTTGAATCCTCCCCCCTCAAAACTCTGTCTTCGGTGGGGTGGTGGTGGTGGCGGCTGCATGTTTGTGTCTCACAGAGGCCGGCTCCTGAACAAGCTAACCCGTGACTCAATTCAGTCAGACAGGCTGCTGGGTTTAAACAGGGCAGGTGCTCATTGTTTGAGAAAACCACGCTATGGTTTCTTGCACACAGACATAATCAATATCTTCCCGGACCATCTTGGTCTTGCCTCTGGCTCGGGAACACGACCCCCGGGGCAGAGGGGCGGCATCTGATTTCAGGCTCTGCCAACTGTGGGTGGGTGCCAGCTCTGCGCCTGTGTTTCCATCTGCCCCATCTTTTCTTCTAGACCTGAACTCTTTTCTCCTGGTTTCTTTCTGGCATCTGAATGCAACCGGCAGTGATTATCTGACGCAGCATCTTCTGTGCCCCAGGTGCCAGTGATTCACCCAAACCTCCCTGCAAACCAATTCATTACCCGAGCTTCATTTGAGCCGCGCTAAGAGGAGGGTGTATTTTAAAAATGGCTTGGCAGGAGCCAGGTGATTTACAACAAGGAGAGGCGGGAAGAAGAGGCAGACCGGGGAGATGCAATTTGGTTCTGACTTGAACACCTGTGCACAGCAGCCAGGGAATGAGCACCCAGCTAAGGGGAGTGTGTGATGCCAGATCGTGTAACTTTCAAAATTAGGCATGTAATTAACTGCACAATATCTCCAGGGGATTCTGGAATGGGAGCAAGAGAGGCACCGTCCTGTGCTATCAGATGCCACAGCATCTAAGGAAGTGTCCTGGGGACGTTAGAACCAAATCTTCCCCCTGAGAGAAAGGTAGAGCTCCTTTGTGCTCTCTTGGGGCTGGTTGGTGCTTCTTGTTGCGGGGTGGGGTGACGGAGGGGGAGGGAGGAGGGGTGGGGAGGGCAGGATCTTTGCACAATTTTAATGCTATTTCTTCAAGTGTTGGGTTTAACTTTCTGCCAGATGCAGTCTTTGCCCCAACACCTTCTTCATAAACTTAAAAAAAAAATTTATTAATGTATTTTATTACATGTGTACATATCTTCCCATTGCCTCCCCTCACTCCCATGCATACCCTAATCCCCCAGTGTCTTGTGTCCATTGGTTATGTTTATATGCATGCATACAAGTCCTTCAGTTAATCTCTTATCTACTCCACCTCTTCCTAACCTTCCTGCTGTAAGGTTAGTCTGTTTGATGGTTTACTGCTTCTGTATCTATCTTTTTGTTTATCAGTTTATAATGTTCCTTATTATCTATAAATGAGTGAGATGATGTGGCATTTTTCTTTCATTGACTGACTTATTTCACTTAGCATAATGCTCTCCAGTTCCATCCAGGTTGCTGCAAATGGTAAGAATTCCTTCTTTTTAATGGCAGCATAGAATTCCATGGTGTAGATGTACACTCATCTGCTGACGGGCACCTAGGCTGTTTCCAAATCTTAGCTATTGTAAATTGTGTTGCTATGAACATAGTCGTGCATAAATCCTTTCTGATTGGTGTTTCTAGTTTCTTAGGATATATTCTTAGGAGTGGGATTACTGGGTCAAATGAGAGTTCCATTTTTAGTTTTTTGAGAAAAATCCATACTGTTCTCCACAGTGGCTGCACCAGTCTGCATTCCCACCAGCAGTGTATGAGGGTTCCTTTTTCTCAGCATCCTCGCCAACACTTGTAGTTTGTTAATTTGTTGATGATTGCCATTCTGACAGGTATGAGATGGTATCACATTGTCATTTTGATTTGCATCTCTTGGATAATTAGTGACTTTGAGCATGTTTTCATGTGTTTCTTGGACTTGCTTCTGTCTTCTTTCGAAAAGATTCTATTTAGGTCCATTGCCCATTTTTTTTTTATTGGATCATTTATCTTCCTTTTATTCAGTTGTATAAGTTGCCTGTAGATGTTGGAGATTAAACATTTATCAGTGATAACATTTGCAAATATGTTTTCCCATACAGTGAGCTTTCTTGTTTTGTTTTTTTTTCTGTGCAAAAGCTTTTTATTTTGATGTAGTCCTATTTATTTATTTTCTCTTTAGCTTCCATTGCCCTTGGAGCAGTATCAGTAAGTGTTTTCGAACAGGAGTGGTGAGAGTGGGCATCCCTGTCTTGTTCCTGTTCTTAGGGGAAATGGTTTCAGTTTTTGCCTATTGAGTATGATGTTAGCTGTGGATTTATCATATATGGCTTTTATGATGTTGAGGTATGATCCTTCTATTCCCACCTTGCTGAGAGTTTTTATCAAGAAAGGTGTTGGATTTTGTCAAATACTTTTTCTGCATCAATTGATATGACTATGTGATTTTTATCTTCAATTTGTTTATATGATGTATCACGTTTATTGATTTCAGATATTATACCATCCTTGCATTCCTGGGATAAATCATACTTGGTCATGGTGTATGACCTTTCTGATGTACTGCTGGATCCTATTTGCTAGAATTTTGTTGATCTATGTTCATGAGAGATATTGGCCTGTAATTCTTTCATTGTGTTGTCTTTATCTGGTTTTGGTATTAGGGTGATGCTGGCTTCATAGAAGGTGCTTGGAAGTGATCCTTCTTCTTGAATTTTTTGGAATAGTTTGAGGAGGATAGGTTTTAATTCTTCCTTGAATGTTTGGTAAAACTCTCCTGTGTAGCCATTGGCCTTGGGCTTTTATTTGCTGTAAGCTTTTTGATGACTACTTCAATTTCTTCCATAGTTATTGGCCTATTGAGATGTTTAGATTATTTCTGATTGAGTTTTGGAAGATTATATTTTTTCTAGGAATATGTCCATTTCCTCCAGGTTGTCCAGTTTGTTGGAATGAAGTTGTTCATAGTATTTTTTTTAACAATGCTTTGTATTTCTATGGTGTCTGTTATTTCTCCTCTTTCATTTCTGATTTTGTTTATTTGAATCCTCTCTCTTTGCTTCTTGTGAGCATGGTCAGAGGTTCATCAATCTTGTTTATCCTTTTGAAGAACAAGCTCTTGGTTTTGTTGATCTTTTGAATTATTTCTTTGGTCTCTATGTCATTTATCTCTGCTCTGATCTTTACTATTTCTTTCCTTTTGCTTATACTGGGCTTTTCTTGTTGCTCTCTTTCAAGCTCTTTGAGTTGTAGGGTTAGGTAATTTACTACCATTGTTTCTTGTTTTTTTGTGTTTTTTTTTTTTTTTTTTTTTTTTTTTTTTTTTTTTTTTT